>LZPO01044062.1:1062328-1078864 GCA_001675575.1 Neotoma lepida
CTACAGTGGGGGATGAGGGCAGTAGCCTACAGTGGGGGATGAGGGCAGTAGCCTACAGTGGGGGATGAGGGCAGTAGCCTACAGTGGGGGATGAGGGCAGTAGTCTCCTGGGGTCCCTGCTGCACTGAGCCCCTCATCTCTTCTTCTAGAACAAGTACCAGGGCTTCATATTCGACATTGTGACCAAGCAGGCCTTTGACGTCACCATCATGTTCCTCATCTGTTTAAACATGGTGACCATGATGGTGGAGACCGATGACCAGAGCCCCGAGAAGGTCAACATCTTAGCCAAGATCAACCTGCTCTTCGTGGGCATCTTCACAGGCGAGTGTATTGTCAAGATGGCTGCCCTTCGCCACTATTACTTCACCAACAGCTGGAACATCTTCGACTTCGTGGTTGTCATCCTCTCCATCGTGGGTGGGTATGCAAGGTGGCTGGACAGAAGTCCTGCCCAGGCCCTGTTGCCCTGTCCCTCACCTCGTCCTTTCTCTCTCTCTCTCTCTCTCTCTCTCTCTCTCTCTCTCTCTCTCTCTCTCTCTCTCTTTCACACACACACACACACTAGCACAGACCTACACATCACTCTAAAAAGAACTTGTCTAGGAGGGCCCATTCAAGCCAAAGTGGCCAACCTGAAGAGAGCCCAATACTCCATCCTGACCCTACCCTCCCTCTGACTCAGCTCTTTGGCTATTCAGAAAACTTTAAGGTTAAGGCTAGAAAAAGGCATGGCCACTGTAGAGACTCTCCTACCCTCCAGCCTGGGCTGAAGGAAGAAGAGTCAAGTTGAGTCCCTAAGAATGAGAGGCAGATTGCTTAATAGTGAGGAAGACATAAATCATTCCTGNGAATGGAAAATCCTACAGTCCAACTTGTGTGCTAGGTTCTTGCAGAATCACCGCTTCCTGCAATTCACCTGAGGAGGGAGAACACAGGACAAGAGCTTAACATAGACACAGTCCTCACCATGTCTGTTCAGTCCCAGAACCCAAATTCCTGTGACAGCTTTATTGAGATGTGATTCATGTACTGTAAAATTCACAGAAGGTTAACTTAAAATTCACTTGATGGTGAACATTCTGTGGATTTCAATACCATTAGGCATTGCTTCACACGAGGGATATGTTCTGAAAAAAAATGTGTCATTAGGCAATTTCATCATTGTGTGAGCATCACAGAATTTGTCTAACACAAAGACAGCTACAAGGTCACTGGGCNGTGTGATCCTGTAAGACTNTTGTCACACCGTGGTCTGCCATTGATGATTATTATGTGGAACGTGACTGGGTTGTCATCAGACGGAGCAACCATTGCCACTATGTAATGCTAGAAAACCCCAAGAGAGACCCTGCCCACTGGTAGCCCCTCCCCGTGTCTGCTCTCCCTCAGCCCCTGGCAACCACTAATCTAAAATAGTCAAGAATTGTCAAACCATTTTCCGAAGTGGTTGCACCATTTTGCATACTCACCGTTGGTAATCAGAGCTTCCATTAATCCCTCTCCTCACCAACACACAGACTGGCTTTTTATGATGGTTACAGCCATCCTGGTGAGAGTGCCACCTCATTGGTGTTTGGGTTGCTAATGCCCTGATGGCTAATGAAACGGAACGTCTTTCCCTATGCTTGCTAGCCATTTGTTTATCTCCCATAGAGAATAGCTGTTCAAAAACTTTTGTTCATTTAAAAAAATGAGAGTATTTTATCTTTTTTATTGTTGAGTTGCAAGAGCACTTTATCTAGTCAGAATTCTAGTCCCTTATCAAATATACAAATCAAAACTATCCCCTCCCTTTCTCTGTGTGTTTTCCTGTCTTTGTGATGTCTGCTGAGCTCAGGTGTTATGGTTTGTTTTGTTTTAATTTCAGTGAAGTCTAATTCTGACCCTGTATATTTTCCTTTGTTGCTGTGCTTGGAGCCCAAATCCTTGACCCCACTCCCATTCCTGTGAGTACACCATCTGCCTTTGTCTTTCTGCCAGAAATGTCATTTACCTCTGGTGAAGCTAAACAGAGGTTAAGGCAGGTACTCCGGGAGTGGCAGTGATGGGCAGGCATGTAGAACATGAAGTAGGCTCAGAAGTGCCCCCAAGGCCCCAGGTGGAGGTAAGGACAGCAGTGTGCCTCATGGGGCCAGAGGGCAATGTGGGAGATGCAGTATGTCAGCTAGCGTGGACCACTGAAACCTTGGAGGCTTTGGGAGGCCCAGCATGTACTTCTAAATCACCTGCTGGTCCTGGTGCTGGATTGACCCAGGGTGTGGCTGAGAGCTTGTCATGGAGCCAGGGTGTCTGGGTTTCATGCCAGCTTGTCACTTGGGTCAGTTACCTTCTTTTGGTTCCACCTTATGGAAGGAAGATGATGCTGGTGGCTCACTTTCCCAGAGTGCTGGGGGGTCTAATGAAATGAAGGCTGTAAAGGGCATAACCCAGGGCTCCTGACACCTGCCAGCTACCAGCATTACGATATGGAGCCAGGAGAGGTCCCCTATGCACCCCAAGAGGCAAGTGTACTTCACTCTTTCTTCTGTAATATACCTGTGCTCTTAAAGTAGAAATCCAAAGGTGGAAAAGCCCTGGAGCCGAAGGGTGATAAGAATCATCACAGAGACACGAAGATTGCTCCGTGTGGATAGCACTGATCCTAGGCCAATGTGTCTTGACCCTTAGGATGCATCTGCAGTGTCTGAATTTGTGAAGAGGAAATGGGCGAGGTGTAGAGCTGGAATTTTACATCTCCAACATGCCTCCAGGAGAGCTCTAGGCTGCTGGTCTTCAGACCATACTTTGAGTAGTGAGGACCTGGAAGCCTTGAGCTCTGGTTCCTGCTGGGCTGGTGGAGTGCCAGTGAGTAACCTCTGGCCTCAGAACCCATGTAATGGTGTCCTGGAATACCTCCATTGTACCAGTGCATCCTTACAAGTAGAAGAACAGCGCTGAGGAGACATTTAGCAAAATATAGGTCTTCATCTCCTGGGTCACAGAGACAAGAGGAGGCCAAGTCCTAGAAAGTCCCATTGACCTGGTCTTCCTGGAAGGGCCTTCTATACAGACACACTTGCCCTTAGTGAACCTGGCCTGGAAGGAGGGTGGAGGTGCCATGGTGACCACAGTCTTGCTTGTTTCTCACAGGCACTGTCCTCTCTGACATCATCCAGAAGTACTTTTTCTCCCCAACGCTCTTCCGGGTCATCCGTCTGGCCAGAATCGGCCGCATCCTCAGGCTGATCCGAGGAGCCAAGGGGATCCGAACACTGCTCTTCGCCCTCATGATGTCCCTGCCTGCCCTCTTCAACATCGGCCTCCTGCTCTTCCTCGTCATGTTCATCTATTCCATCTTCGGCATGGCCAACTTTGCTTATGTCAAGTGGGAAGCTGGCATCGACGACATGTTCAACTTCCAGACCTTCGCCAACAGCATGCTGTGCCTTTTCCAGATCACCACATCAGCCGGCTGGGATGGCCTCCTCAGCCCCATCCTCAACACAGGCCCCCCATACTGTGACCCCAACCTACCCAACAGCAATGGCTCCCGGGGGAACTGTGGGAGCCCAGCAGTGGGCATCCTCTTCTTCACCACCTACATCATCATCTCCTTCCTCATTGTGGTCAACATGTACATCGCCATCATCCTTGAGAACTTCAGTGTAGCCACAGAAGAAAGCACAGAGCCCCTGAGTGAGGACGACTTTGACATGTTCTATGAGATCTGGGAGAAGTTCGACCCAGAGGCCACCCAGTTCATTGAGTACTTGGCCCTGTCTGACTTCGCAGATGCCTTGTCTGAACCACTCCGCATCGCCAAGCCCAACCAGATAAGCCTCATCAACATGGACTTGCCCATGGTGAGTGGGGATCGGATCCACTGTATGGATATCCTGTTTGCCTTCACCAAGAGGGTGCTCGGAGAGTCAGGAGAAATGGATGCTCTGAAGATCCAGATGGAGGAGAAGTTCATGGCAGCCAATCCTTCCAAGATCTCCTACGAGCCCATCACCACCACCCTCCGACGAAAGCATGAGGAGGTGTCAGCCACGGTCATCCAGCGGGCCTTCCGGAGGCACCTGCTACAACGGTCGGTGAAGCATGCTTCCTTCCTCTTCCGCCAGCAAGCGGGCAGTGGCCTGTCTGATGAGGAAGCTCCTGAGCGAGAGGGCCTCATTGCCTTCATGATGAATGAGAACTTCTCCCGGCGCAGTGGTCCACCCTCTAGCTCCTCCATCTCCTCCACATCCTTCCCCCCCTCCTACGACAGCGTCACGAGAGCCACCAGCGACAACCTCCCAGTGCGAGCATCTGACTATAGCCGTAGTGAAGATCTTGCAGACTTCCCTCCATCTCCAGACAGGGACCGAGAATCGATAGTGTGACCCTGTCCACCATT
Source organism: Neotoma lepida (assembly GCA_001675575.1). Taxonomy (NCBI): domain Eukaryota; kingdom Metazoa; phylum Chordata; class Mammalia; order Rodentia; family Cricetidae; genus Neotoma; species Neotoma lepida. The sequence goes on from LZPO01044062.1 coordinate 1,066,713, forward strand.
GGCCGTGACATACCCTGTTGTATCGTGACAAACCTGAATACAGTTAAAACCAGTGTCGGCTGAGGCCTTCCTGGCTTTGGGCTTCGGAGGTGACAGATGAGCCTTGCTTTGGAGGAACCACAAGGCAGAGTGCTGTGTCTCTGTGTTGAAGCCAGAAGCAGCTGGAGGAACCCCTATTGGTAGAGGCCTGTCCCTGGGGGCCTGGCGTACCCTAGTAGCCTGTCTGGCCAGGCTCTGAACAGCAACTCTGTCCCAGCCTCTGAGGTGGAAGGGAAAACACACTGTACACGTTGTGAACAGGCTTTCATAGATTTATTATATTTGATATTTTTTTACTTGAGCAAAGAACATCGTTTTTCCATGAACCTCTGTAGCAGTTCACACTGCCTCTTCTTAACCCTGAACAAGAGTGTCAATTGAGCTGCTGGAACTCTGCTCTCAAAGCTAAGTGGGATCCAGCATGGCTTCCTCAGGCCTTCACGCCCAAGGGAGGAACGTGGTTCCTGTCATTTGGGCTGAGGAGTCAGGAAGGCCTAAGCCCTTCACTCACACACACACGTGTGTGCACACACTTCACACACCAGGGCCAGACACAGGCCACAGGGGCCCAGGATCCCCTCAGGCAAGTGTGGTGAGCTGCTCCAAAGGAGGCAAGTTTTTCTTCCTGGCCCCAAAGCATGAGGTTCTTCCCGTGGCTCACTCTGCACCCACCTTGTCCCCAGGAATCCATTTTCCTTTGTATTCAGGCTTCACTGAGGTCAGTGCTACTCAAATTAAAAGCTTCCCCGATGAGCAGCCTAGGTCTCAGACGGATTCTGCTCTTTCTCCCTCCCCCATAAGAGTATTAATGTTGGAGCCCAGGGGTCTGAGGGGCAGCCCCACTCACAGCCAGGCATGGAGCTCGCTCCAGGGCTGTGGCAAGCCCTTTGGACAAGCCAAGGGAAGAGAAGGCTGTTCCACATGGGCAGTTGAACCGTGCCCAGCCAGGGCAGCTGCACAGCCCATCTGACAAAGGAAGTGGTCTCCGTTTCCCAGGCTCCCCTGGGGTTTCTCTGCCTCTGACCATGTGTGGAGAGGATTCCCATTGGGGCTCCAACTCCTCTTCAGACACTGTGGAAGTGGGGGATGGGGAGCAGCCTGGCCTTGCCTAGAGAAAGGCCCTGGATGGTCCCACCTGGTTCTGTGCCCTGGGAGGGGACAAGCCATTTATTCCATTGGGGAAAGAGGCGGTGGGCATTGGGGCTCAGCACAGGGTCTGGAGTTGTCCAGATGCAGGATCCCTGAGGGCAGGGGTCTGACCATCCCAGGAGTCTTCCGAGAAGGCTTTTTCAGGGAAAAATGACTTTACTAGTTCAATATCCCCACGACCTCTTCAGCTGCTGACAATCTATTTAGCATATGCAAATCTTTTTAATGTAGAGAACCACTGAGGTGATGTGATTGGCTGGTGGAGCCTGAGCAGGCAGGGGCTCGGCTGCCCAGATCTAGCTCTCCAGCAGAGCCACTGTTGGCTGGGGGCACCCACCTCACAGGCCACCTCAGTCTCACCTGCCCACCGCAGGCTGGCTGCTCCTACCTACCTCGCCAAGCCGTCAGAGGGCTGGGCGCTCGTGGCAGTGCTGAAGGGGGGCACTGCGGGCGAGTCAAGTATTACGTTTCTTTTTGTCACTTTAGTTCCCGTGGTGGCACTCGGCCCCAACCCCACCCGCCCCTGGAGACTTATCCAACGTCCCCATTGAGTACAGTGTGGGGAGCTTGGTTTTAACTGTCCTGGTGACGCTTCTCTGAGTGGAAATCTTATTTTTGTAGATCTGTGCTTTGCTCTCAAGGCTTGGAGAGATGTGTGTGTCCCTCCCTGGCATTCACGTCAGGCTACATAGGCAGGAATGTGGCCTGGGGCTGGCAGGGCTGCCATCCCAGCTGGCCGGAAGGACACTGTGGTTTCGAGTGTGTGGATAGCCTCGGAGCCTTCGGACAGGTGCCCCGGGGGCTGGCTACAGACAGGACGACCAAGGGCAGGAGTGAGCCAGCCCCAACTCCTTGGCTCAGCATGGTCTCTTTCTGGAACGCAGGAGGGAAGTAGAAAGTAGACAAAGGGAGGGAGGGAGGGACATGCATATATTTCAGGTGTTGTCTGAAATAAATGAGCACTTCTCACCAAGCTTCGTGTATAAATGAAATACATTATTTTTCAAACAAACTAATAAATGGCTTACATGACCTGGTCTGGGCTCTGTTCTTATGCTGAGGTGTAACATGGGCACTGAGGAAGGGACAGGACAGCAGAGGCTGGAGGAAGCTGTGAGGAGGCCTTAGCCTGAGCAGGCCTGGAGACTGGCGGTGGTGGTGGACTCAATGACTTCAGGTTGCTCACGCTGGAGACTGGCCGGAGGCAGGGGTCCAACCAGCACAAGTGGGGGTGCAGATGGGCAGCACCCCCCCCCAGGAGAAGAGGATACCTAGGCCATTCCTTGAGGACCTCCTGCTCTAGGGCACTGTGGAGAAAGGAAACCGCACCCCCAAAGTGCCAAACCAGAGACAGCCTCAGGACGGGAACCCTGGCTCCTTGGTCCTCTCCTCCCTCCCTTCATTCCTCAGTCCACTGTAGCTCCATGCTGCCAGCCCACTCACCACGTGTCCATGTGCTCTGCCAGCCTACAGGACCTCCTTGCGGCTAGACTCAGTAATGCCCTCTGTCATCATAAGCAAACCCTTAGCTCAGTGTGCAGCAGGTCACCCCAAGAAGTCCTTCCCTCCTCTACCTGGAAACCACCCTTTCCAGTCTTGCACCTGCTTCTGTTTCAAAATTGATTAATAGTGGTAAGATACACATAGCACTGAACTCACTGCCATGATTGTGTTAAGTGCCCAGTTCAGTGATAGTCAACATCTTGCCAACCTCCAAAACTCTTCATCTGGTAGAACTGAGCGTATGTAACCAGCAAGCCTGCCCTCAGTCCTCCCCACAGCCCCACCCCGATATCTCTGTGCCTTCGACACCTCCAAGGACCTTATAATCGGACCCTTGGGTTGGTTTTGCTTTTCTCTTGCTGCCCTACCTCCTGCCTCTTGATTGTACCTTTCCATCCCCAAGCCCTTCCAGAAAGTGAAAAAGCGTGGCTTTGAAGAACCTGTCCTGAGCCAGGGTCTCTCCGCTGAGCCCCAGGCCAGTGTGTTCTGGGTATTTCTAGACCTTCCAGCCAAACCACCTAATGCTAAACTCAACTAACTCCCTTGCCTCGCCCCAGGCCCATTAATGCCATCTCTAATGCCCACCCGAACACCAACACACCTCNTCCAAGCCCTGAGGGCCCCCACCTCCTCGGTGACTGAAACCCCTCTGCTCAATTTTGACTTTGTTAGGTTAGGGGGTCTGTCTTGCTTCTCGGAGACCACCAAGCACTTCTTTTGCTAACTTCATCCACNCCACACCCTTCCCTCAGTGGCAGGGTGATATTTCAGTTGCTCCGTGACTTCTGTTGCCTCTGGCCCCGCCGACCTCTGTAACCACATCTCTCCAGCCCTCAAGGCTCCAGGCTCTTCCTTCCTGCCTCACCAGCTGCTGCTCCCTCTACCCAGAACACCCCTTGATCTTCTCAGGGTCAGGACTCTCCTCCTCTGGGAACCTTCCCTGACATGGCCCAGCTCCCTACCCATCACTGGTCCTCATCCTGAAACTTCCTCTCACAGCTCCCCTCTACAAATGCCTATGGAGTGGTGAGCAAACAGGACCCCCAATGTAACAGAAACCAGTCTCATTGCCCCTCACTCGCTCAATGGGAACCCCCTCCCTGGGCCTGGGTGAGGACAAGCAGAGCCTGTGGCATGTCTCCTTGGGGACCAGAACAGTAGCCTACCATCTCTTTTCTTGTGGTCTCAGCCTGGCATGTTCATGTCCAGTGCTAGGGGCAGAATGGCTGGGTGACTTCTCCAGGCCAGGCGTACAGTTAGGGACACTTGTGGTCTGTTAGGAGACCACTGCTGTGCCTTCTCCCTGCAGTTTCCCAAGAGATGCCCCCTTTTCAGGATCCCTGATGATCTTTGTCCTCTCCTTAGGTACTCATAGGTCCACCCAGCCTCCTGCCAAGGTCATCACCATGTCCTTAAGTTTGCCTAACAAGACCCCATCCTCCATGTCTGACACATCACAGTTCCCCAAGAAGCCTCCAGAAACCCCNCCCCCACCCCCTTGGGAAGCCTGAGTTTAGGAGGTAGCACACACCTGTTTCCCAGGCCCTTCAAGAGAAGGCCCAGGGTCCTGGAAACAGAACATTAATGAGACTCTCCAAAGGAAGCTGCTCACTGAAGCTCTCAACTCCCCTTTCTCAGACTCTTCCTACACCCTCAACGAGACTAAGGGGTTTGAGTGACATTCCCTTATAAGTGATCCCCATGTGAAAGATAACAATCTGACCCCCTGACACTGTTGGTCACTCCCTTTGTCACCTTCTTCATTGTCTTTCCTCCAACCAACCAGTGCCTTTCAAAGGGCAGCCTACGTCCTAGGACAGGAGGCCACAACCAGCTTTTTAATAAGCATCCAAACCCAATGGCACCCTGTGTGGTGGGGACGTGTGACTTCATGGAGCCCATCTCACATATGTATAAAGCTCAGGGGAGTATCTGTGTGGTCCCTGCCAGAGAACGGCAAATAAACGTCTCATGAAAATTTCCACAGGATAGAATTTAAAAGAAATACCATAGGTGCTGGAAGAGATGGCTGTGTGGTTAGGAGCACTGACTGCTCTTCCCAAGGACCTGAGTTTGATCCCCAGAACCCACATGGCGGTTCACAATTATCTGTAACTGTAGTGTAGTTCCAGGGGATCTTACACCTTCTTCTGANCTCTGTGGGCACCAGGCACACATGTGGTTCACAGACATACATGCAAAGCTTCCATATCCATAAAAAAGAATTAAGAGAAACACCAGGAGTGGGTTCATCTTCTTTTTTCCTCTCCACTATGTCCTGGAGACATCCCTCAGAGGCTGGCCGTGGAAGAATTACATCGACCAGAAAGTGCAGGAGAAGAAAAAGGAGTCTGAGGCTGCTGCCCCACCCTGTGCTGCTGTACCACAGGGCTGTACAGGGCTCGGCTCTTCCCTCTCCCACGTTCCAGGGACACTCACTACACCCTTAAGCTAGATCAGCATCTCCTGCTGTTCCAGGAACCTGTTCCAGAAGTCAAGGTTCTGAGTCTGGGATTCCTGATCTCCTCGGTGTGGGGCCTTCCCGGGCTCCCTGAGGTAAGCCTTCAACTGTCTTGGAGAGTGTTGTGATTGTGACCAGGCTTGGGGCTGTGAGAGGAGGCCTGTGCCTACTAAAATGTCACAGCTGTCACCAGGCCAAATGGGGTTGAGGCTGGGGTCTGGGTAGTGGATGACTCTGTGAGTGGCAGATGCCAGTTCCTGTGTCAAGGGGAAAGGCATGCAGCCGGGAATCTCAACCCTTGGCAGGAGAGATGCCCCTGGACAGACGTCAGCTCTCACCCCAGGACCACAGCGTTGGCAGTTGCTCTGTCCCATGCCATCAGCCCTGACAGCCACGAGACTCAGTGTCCAGGAGGTCAGGAGGGGCAGGGAGAAATATGCCTGGGCCCTCCTAGAGGCAGAGGCCACAATGAGGGCCCACCAAGGGCAAGGCAAGGGTGCGATAGAGATCTTTAAGGAACTCAGGGGAGCCCCCCAAGTGCCTCCCAACCCTGACTGCTTCTCAGGATCTGTGCTGCCACAGTGCCCTGTGCCCTGCCCCCAGTACTCTGAGCACACATCCTGTCTTTACCAGACTGAAGGCTGCAGCAGGCCAGGCCAGGCTATTTGCTCACAACCTTGACTCCAGCCCTGGCACCCATCACAAATGAGGTGTGAGGATATTTGTAGAATCAGTAGACTGATCAATCAACCAATCCACCNTGTGGCTTCACCTGGACCACTCCATTTGAGCCTTTCCTGTTCCTGAGGCCTCCAGCTCCCCCGCCCCCACGCAGGACTACCCTCCACTCTGTGTTTTTCTGGAAGAAAGCCAGATACAGGCCTATTTGGGATCTTCACCCTGATGGATTCACCTACATCCAAATGCCAGGAGTGAATCTCAGGCTTCCTGTCCCAAACCCACTTAGGCCACAGCCTCAGTTCTTTCCCAGGGACAGAAGAAGGCAGAAAGGCCAGGGAGACTTTGAGCAGACTGGGTGCTGAGGGACTTTNCTTAGAGATNACAAAGGGTGACAGCTGCCCAGTTCTCTGAGGTGCAGGGTGTCTCACAGGGATCTTGAGGCCCAGCAGCTGGCAGTGCTCTTCATGGGTATATCCCAAGCCACCTTGAGCAACAGCAGTGAGAGCTGGGCCAGCCTAAGCCCAGCACGAGTCATGGCCACTCTAACAAGCACTTCCTCCCATGCCAGCTCACAGGGCTGGCATCCTGGGCAGCTGCCAGGCACCTGCTGCTGACAAGAAAAGACCCACCATCGCAGCCTTTGTGGAGAGACAGGCCGGCTCGGATTCCTAAGAAGCATGTGAGGTCCCAGCAGAAGCCCGGATGTGGGCTGACCAGCGGTATGTCCTGTCCTCCTGTCTGTCCCAACCTATGTCCAGCTGAATGTAGGGCACAGCATACTGTAGGTGTGAGCGAAACAGGGCTAAGCTTGTCTCCAGGGTTTGTCTTTAAAGCCATCTCTCCTTGGAAATCATCTATCTGCTACTCACCCTCTCAGGGGAAGACCCCTCTTTGTGGACAGCCAGAGCCAGTCCCCTTCTACATGCAGGGCTGTGGAGACATTGCAAGAGAGTAGAAGCAAGGAGGGCTTACCCAAGAGAAGAGGCCAGTTTAGCAGAGGTAATTGGGCCTCCTACATCCTGTACCAATCCATCACATTTATAGCCTTCACTCCAGACAGGAGACAAGGAAATGACAAAGCCAATAAGGCCATAAATAAAGTGTAATGGGATAACCGGGATGCACAGCCCATGCCGAGCCCAGAGCCAGGAGCAGGCTGACCTGAGCCTCCCTCTGCCTTGACTTCACCCACAGGTCCCAGGAGACAGTTCAAACCACTAAGCAGTGTCCACGGAGGTGCCCAGCCGGATTTCCAGCTTCTCAGGCCAAAAACCTTGATGTCATCCTTACCTCTCTCTTTCCCTCACACCCCATATCCAATCCGGCAGGAAATCCTGTTGGCTCTGCCTTCAGAACATGTCCCATGTCTAGCCGGTTCTCACCACCCCTGCCGCTAANACAGTGCTCCAAGCACCTCCTCCCCATTCTCCCAGTGGCCTCCCAAATGGTTCTTGTTCCTGATAGCATAACCATCAGCAGGGGACCAGTTAACACAGCCTGCTCATACCCACTGCTCTGCTAGAACTCTCTAGAATCCCCCCATCATGGTCATCCATGGTAGGCATGGCTCCCCACCACATACCCCTTCCTTCCTTATTGCGTTCATAGTGCACTTAGACATAGGTACCCTTTGCTGGCTTCTGGATGCAGCAAGCACCACTGGCTTAGGTCTGCACTGGCTGATCCTCTGCAGAGTGCTTTCCAAGGGAATCAGGCTCACCTGCTTCGATCTCCAAGTCATTTTATAGATTCCATTCTTGTAATGACAATGTGACACAGTGAACATCATGTCTTCTACCTGTCTACAGTTCACTGTTTTTAAATTAGATTTATTTAGTGAGGTATAATTTACACACAATAAAATTCACCTTTTTAAACATTTCTGCCTTTAGTGTGTGTGTGTGTGTGTGTGTGTGTGTGTGTGTGTGTGTGTGCAGGTGCGCACACACAGATGGATATCTGGAGGTCAGAGGACAACTTGTAGGAGTCAGTTGAACTCACATCATCAGGCTTGGTGGCAAGCACCTACCATCAAGCCATCCCACCAGCCCTCACACTCTGGTTGTGCCAATCTTTGTATTTTTCTGTTAGGATTACCTGTTCAGGTGGGTCTGTCTCAGGAATGTTTTGCTGCTTGTTTTGGAGATAGGGTCTCACTTTAGAGACCAGGCTGGTCTCAAATCCACCCACCCCTGCCTCCCAAGAGCTGGGATTAAATGTGTGCACCATCACACCCGGCTGTGGGTTTTTATTTTTGTATCTCAGCAATTTGAATCTGAATTTCCTCAGTGTTAATAACTGAGCTTTTTTCATGTAGTGATTGGCTGTTCTTCTATCTTTGGTGAAATCCTGCCACTGTTTCTGAAACTTTCTATAGAGACACAAATACTTCAGCATCATTTGGGGTACCAGGCTCCCCAAGTGAGACAGCGTTCTGTGCCTGTGCTGGGGCTTGCTGTCTGATCTGGCTCTACCTCCTCATCTGTGAAATGGGGTGTGTGTGATTCTGTATGTGCAGACTCATGGAAGGAACACACAGCAATCCCCGGATGTGGTAAGCACCTTGTCAGTGTCCAGTGTGGTGATGATCACAACTAACTCCTGGGTGGCTCTTCCTTGCTAAGATGGTTGTGTCTCACCGACAGCGGGTGGAGAGCTAGACAAGCAGTGCCTCCCAACCACAGTGCCCCCCTGTGACTTCCAGAATTATTGTTTAGTGACATACTCCAGCAGGTCCCTTCCCCGGCCCAGGCCACCCCCAGCAGGGAGGGCTAGAGGTATGCACACAAAGCAGCAAGAAGTTGACCTCATCACCTGACCCCCCAAATGGCCCAGGGCCCAGTTCCTTGGTGAGTAATGGGGGAGGAGAAGGCACTGGGGGAAGTAAAATGCCTTTCAAGGGCTCATCTCCAACCCTGTAGGTTCCACATGCTTGCCAGTCCACCACATGACTCTCCCCTAGTCAGCTCTTCTATTCTGTGGAGACCCATGTGACCTCTACAGGAAAGCTGGACTCCAATTTAAGTGTCTCCCTTCCCTGGGCCTCCACCCTCCATGGCTGTGGGGTGGGAAGGAGGGCAGCTGCGTTAGGAGCTCAACACAGGCAGATCTGGGGCCGGTGCCAGGTGCCACAGACATAGGGGAGAGGTGATGGGAGGACATGCAGCTCAGCAGAGCCTGGGCCACCGAGAGGAAGGAGCGGAGGTGGGGTGCTGGGGTGCAGCGGGAAGCCCTCAGAAGGAAGGTGTTCAAAGGCTGGAGCTTTGGGAGCTCTAGAAGATCAGACCAGACAGAAGCGGAGGCACCCAGAGGCCAGGGTACAGAGGGGTGAGGAAGACGAGGGGCAAGGGACAGGGGCTAGACTGGGGAGAGACCAACCTCTCCCCTCCCCCTCCCAGCCTTTCATCTCCACTAAACATGCTCTCCACACCCATTGTCACCTCCTTGACTGTGGGCAGCCCTGTTCAGGCTACTCAGCCACAGCTCCCCACCAGGACTCTCTGGGCACCCTGGCAACCCCACACCCTGCTCTTCCTCAGCTGCCTCCTGGCTACTACCCTCAATACCCACTGCCTCCAGGCTCTAGCCTCAGAGACCCTAAAAAACCATGTCCTCCCCAGCTGAAGGTCAGGCAGGTCAAGGCTGCCAAGCCATTCATCTGCCCCCACCCTGCCTTGCCAGGCTGACAGTGTCTTCTCTTCTACAGAGACCATGACACATGACGGGAGGGTGGGAATGTGCTGGGCAGTGGCGCTGAAGCCCAGCCATGCGGGTTGACATCAGCAACCACCCCAGGGGCGGCAGGAAGCTCCAGAGCCAGAGAGATCCCCTCCCTCCCTTCCTCACTGTCACCAAATAAAGTCTGAAACATGGAACTGGGGAAATTGAGGCATTTGCCCACGCTTCATGTAGCAAACACATTTGGAGCATCTTATAATGAGCAAAGTTGGGCTTGTCTTTGCCTTTACGTAGCTCAGTCAAGCTGGCTCATAGCTGCTGTCATGAAGGGAGTAAAGGAACAAATGATTACTAAACACTGGGCATTGCTGAGGTATACCTCTGGCTGTGACTGTGAGGGCCTTTCCAGAGATAACCTGAGGTAGGGAACACTGACTGTAGTGGCACCATCCTATAGGCTGGGTCCCAGACTGGAAAAAAAGCAAAAGGGGAAAACACTGAGCCCAACATTCCCTTCTCCGCCCCCTGATCTGCTCAGGACCACGTTGTCTTCTCCAGCACAATGGACTGCACCTTCGAAAGTAAGCTCTCCCCCGCTCCTCACAACGTTTCTTGGCAGGTATTTGGTCACTGCAATGAGAACAGTAACTAATACCATATTCGGGAATAGAGTCAGGGTGATGTGTGGCACTGGAATTGACCTAAAGAGGGCCTTTTCAGGCAGAGGGGAGGATAAGTGTGAGATTCTGAGGCAAAGGAGACATAGACCCATTCCAGAAGGCAACATGGTCCATGTGGGTGGAGGAGCCAGCAAATAAGAGGTGGTGCAGGCTGGAGAGGTCCAGGAGAGGAGCCTGGACATGGCCTGAGGCATACGGAGCTGCTGAAGAGGTTCACTCCAGCATATACTTTTGTTTATGGGAGAGAGGAGTGTGACTGCTCACGAGGCCTGTGCTTCAGCAAGACCCTACCCTCCGTTCTGTGCAAGGAACTGTGCAAGACAAGATTGGTGGATGAAAAATGAGCCAGTGGCCTCTACAGGAAGAGAAAATGGTGGTTAGGCCTAGGATAGATGAAAAGATGCTACGGTGATCTCCTCACTACCTCATGGGCAGACCCTCCTACCCAAAAGCCCCCTTGAGACTGCAAGAGGAATTGGTGGGCCACTGGGGACGTACACCATCTAAGAATTGGCTTAAGGTCCCATCTGCCTGATCCCGCCTCTCACAGCAGGTGCTCTGAAAAGGGCCAGCTCCCTCTTGGTGGCAACACAGGTGCGTCTCTGACGACAGGGAAACATTGGCTTCTCTGCTGGTGTGAACGAAGCTGTGTTAATTACCTCCTCAGCACACACATAAAGGTGCAAACTGTTTCTGCTAACTGATAAAGAATGCACACGAGGTGGGCATGGTATCACTTTGTTCTCCCAGCACCTGGGAAGCTGATGTGGGGGGTCACAGATGCAAGGTCAGCCCGCACCACACAGTAAGTTAATGCCAGCCTGGCCACACGATGGATTTGATGCTAGCCTGAAACACACAGTCAGAGCCCCTGTCTTAAAATTCAGAAAACATGGGCCAGCAAGATGGCTCANCTGGTAAAGGTGTTTGCTTTTACAGCTAAGGACCTTAAGTCCAATCTCTAAAGCTCACATGGTGGAAAGAAGAGATTCCTGCAAGTTGTCCCCTGACGTCAAGTGTTCGGTGGCACATACACACAAATGCATGCACACACACGCACGCACACTAGAGGGGGAGGGGGGAAATCTAACAGACCACAGACCAGAAGACAGTCGGGAGGATCCAGGGACCCCACTTCACCTCATCTCTGGGATCCCTGTGGATCGCTGCAGTCCGAGCACAAAGCACAACCTGGACATTGGGGAGTCTCTAGACTTCTCAACATCAGCCCCGTCAGAAACAAGGCTGGGCCCTTGTTAACCTTGGTCACCACACGAGACTCCTGGTTCGAAGCTTTGATTGTGGATGCCTGACTCTACCTAACAGTTCTCCTTCACTTCAACCCCAGGAGACAGCCTTCCTCCCAGAGGCTCTTGGATCCTTGTCTACCTGTTCCAGGGACCACAACTTAGCACACCAGGGACTTCAAGGAGAGGAAACCGACTCCAGTCTCCAAAGAGTTAACCAGGGACAAAAATCACAGCTACCCACCCATCCCAGAGTTATATAACTAAGGAAAATATTCCAGTGGCCTCATTAGATTGTCATTTCTGTTCTCCACTGTCCCTGCTACCTGTGGATAGGAGGGTGATGCCAGTGTCTAAACTCTCCTGGCTACTTCTCAGAATCCTGAGACTTATATGGAGAGCAGACCTCCAACAGATGCCCAAAGTCAACCTCCATATGGTCTTAGGTCTGAGTGCTTTCATGCAGAAGAAAGGAATACTTCCAGGTGGAAACCTTCCAAATGTGTCTTCCCAGTCACCTTGTCACCAGATTATCCTAAGCACAAACTTTCTCAGGAATTATCTTTGCCTTTGGCTCTTGACACAGAAAGGTCACATAGTTGTCTGTTTCTGATAGCACACATGCAGCAGGGGAAATGGCTTCAGAGGTTTCCTCAACTGGAATGTCCAAAGGAATGCTTGATGAAGAAAGGGGAGATGAGGTCATGATGAAGA
>LZPO01044062.1:1079225-1093612 GCA_001675575.1 Neotoma lepida
ATCTCACACAGGTCATCTCATTCCTTTGTCTTCCTCTCCTAAGCTACAGTTTTCAGCTGTCCCCCACTATTGTGTGCACACAGAAACATCATCTGGAAGCAGGGACATGCCAGTGTCAACCAGCATATCAACACCTAAATCTTGTCTTTTAGTATCACTGTCCACCNAAAAGAACCGGAACTCCTACGTAAAGTGGTTAATTCAGGGTTAGAGCAGAGAAAACATCAAATGTGCCTGGAACATTGTGTTGTGTTAGAACATAAAGTGCCCAAAGACTGATGGAGAGATGTCAAAAGACACAGGAGCCAGCTCGGATGGGCCAAGCAGGAACTTAGGAAGGAGTGAAAACGGTGGGTCAAGTTGGTAAAGAACGGAATATCAACATAATTCCCCATAATTATGTGTAAAGAGCAAGGAAAAAGGAACTATATAGAGAGGACCTGGCAGACTGCAACCAAGCAACCAATGGTAGAATTTCCAATGGCTGGAAAAGGACACCATGTGCTGCCTGACATCAGAAGTACCCCACATCACCTCTGCAATAATCTTGACCAAAATGCATAGCCTGAAACCAGCAGACAATATCAAATAGAATCTCAGCAGCAGCAGTCTACAAAATTGCTGTCCTGTCCTGTTCAAAATGTCAAGTTCAAGACACACAAAGAACAGGTGACGATTTCTTACAGATTGAAGGATGCTGAAAGTCCATGACGATTAAATTTGATGGGTGACTCAGGGACAGTAAATAACAGACATAAAGGAGAAAAGCCCCAGTCCACTGATGGTGTGTGAATAGGGACCGTGGACTAGATGATAGTATTGGATCAATGCTAGAATTCATGGCTTTGGCTACCGCACTGTGCTTTATAAGAGTATACCTTTACCAACAGATAATGAAGGATTTTTTTTCAAGACAGGGTTTCTCTATGTAACAGTCCTGGCTGTCCTGGAGTTCACTTTGTAGACCAGGCTGATCTCAAACTCACTGAGATCTGCCTGCCTCTGCCTTCCAAGTGCTGGGATTAAAGGTGTGTGCCACCACCACCCATCAATAATGAAGAATTTAGAGGGTGACAGAAACCACAATTATCTTCAACTTATTCTTAAATAATTCAGAAAAAAATGTGTATGAAGTTGTATTATATGTTGTTTCACAGATGTATAATGTAGAGGTTATGTATCTACATGAGCACAGAATGATAATCGAAGCGAGCAAAACAGACAGTGATGGCCTGCGTAAATGGCACATGGGAATTTGATGCAATGTTTCTCTGAGTTTGCCATGACATTAAAATAAAATTTACTAAAATATTAGTAACCAATAGTCACATGGTGCTTCCTATGAGGGCTGTTTGAGTTCACTTGGTATTCACACGATGATCTGGTTTATATAGCACAATCTTTCGGTGCTTCAGCTTACAGAGGGGGGAACAGAGGCACACGGTGATTAAGCTGCTTGTCTGAGCTTCCCTATCTGCTAAAATGACAAAGCTAGGATGTGACACCAAGCCAGCCTGTCTGGCTTGAGTCTGTGCTCTTAGCCAGCACACTGCTCTGTCTCCTAAGCCATGCAGAAAGCTGAGCATGGGACCAGACAGAGCACACAGAGCAATTCTTATCCCCATATTCTCCCTCTTCCTCTCCCCCCACTCTCCTTGCTTTTCCCTCCCCGCCCCCCGCCCAGGGACACACAGGGACACTCATGCACGAGTGCACACAAACATACACACAGCTGTCTGGTGCAGGATGTTTGCAGTCTGAAAGATCAAGATTTTATCTTCAGACCTGAGGCTTTCAGAAGGTGAACATCCAGCTTAGAGCCCTAAGCCTTGAGGGCTTAGAGTGTAGGGGACAGGGACCTGGAGAAACCCTGAGTCCTGAGGGTTTCCTGTGGCTTGGGCTCAGCACTGTCCTCTAGAGCTCCAAACTTGTTTCTTTCTCCAAGACTTCTCTGCCCATCCCATTCTCATGAACTACCAACAAAGGGTCTTGACCTTTTTTATAGTATGTGTGCATGTGTGTGTGTGTGTGTGTGTGTGTGTGTGTGTGTGTGCGCATGTCATAGCACAAGTGGAGCTCAGAGGACAACTTATGAGAGTTGGTTCTCTCCTTCTACCATATGGATCCTGGGGACTGAACTCAGGTTGTCAGGTTTGATGGCAAGTGTCGTTAACCTGCTGAGCCAGCTCCCTGGCCTGGATAATGGCTTTCTGAGCAATGGCTAGGGCCTTGGAGGAAAGTGTGGAACCAGACAGAGTGGCTGGAAGTTGGCTGGCAGCTGACTGAGGAGACAAGAGGACCCGTCATTGAGGTGATAAGAAATGCTGGATGTGCCAAACCCAGCAACAGGGGTCACTGCAGGAACCATCCCTGGGGGTGGGGGATGGGATGACCCCTCCTCCTTGGCACTTTGCCAAAAACTGGGGAAGATGTACTCCTCACAAAACCTTAGGCAGCAGAAAAGACATCTTAGAGCCAAGACTGAGGGTCAGGAATGATGCCATTTCGTTGGGCCTGTCTAGTCTGCAGGGAAACAGGAGTGAGGGGAGAAAGATGCTGACGTCTGAGTTCAGAAGTGGAGTGGACCCCCCCCATCACCCTCCCTGCCGAAGGGCCTGTCACAAGGCGGCCATGGCTCACACCTGCTTATCAGGGCTGGGGTGTGGAGAGGGTGTCTTGGACAGGAGATAAGGCAGGGACAGGGCTGTCCACACCATTCCTGCTCTGCCTCCCTCATTCACACCTCCTCAGAGGCCCTCAGCCACTCTGCCCCTGCAGCCTCCACCTGCACCGCTGCCTCCTCCGCAAGCAAGCCACCCCTACGGACAGCCTTTCCCCAGGAAACTCTGCCCTGAACAACTAAAGGACACCAAGTTGGGAGGGACCCTTGGGACTGTCTAGCCCATCTCCTTACCTAACAGGTAGGGAAACTGAGGAAAAAGGTGCTGCTAACCTGGAATCATATCACAAACACACCTAAAAGCCAGAGGCAGAATCCAGGCCCTGACCCCAGACCAGACATGCTAGGGTCTAAGCCACAGTCTACAGACCAAAGAAAGGCTTAGTGAATGGGGAGTGAGGGGCACACTCAGTGTCAGGCTGAGTTTCAGACTCACATAGGGAAAGATGGTACAGTGACATCGTGCAGTCCTGGCTCCATTCGCCTAGGACAAGATGGCCAATGTTCCATCTGTCCATAGACTAGAGCAGGTCTCTTTCACCTGGGTCAGATGGTGATGGCTGACAAGGTGTCTAAGGTTCTCTCCAAGATGGTAAGAGGGAAGTGAGACATAGACCTGGCCTATGCACTGGAAGGCCCGTGGAAGGCAGGGGTCTTTTATGGGTAGTGGGAGAGAACTAAAACATTGTCCTGCCTGATGGTGGAACAAAGAGCCAGCTGTGTCCGGAACTCAGGCCACTGCCTCCTGTTGCCCCCACCCCTGCAGACAGCGGCTGAGGCAGGACATTTCGTCATGTGTGAAGGGAGCCTGGAGGGGGACAAGAACAGACACATTCTGAGATCCAGGTTGGGGGTGGAAGGGTGGGCGGGGCTTCACACCTGCACACAGCGAGAAGATCTAACTTTAGCTCTGCTTCCTCAGCTTCCTGCAGAAGCCACTCAGGAGCCCCTGCTCAGCACACTGACCACCTTTCTCCCATCTTCCCACCATGAAGGATCACCTCAGGCCAGAGATGGGACTCAGCAGAGCCTAAAGCATGCAGACTGAGGGACCAGGCCACAGGGTCAGCAACGCTCAACTCTGGTCTCACAGCCCATTACTCCACTGTCTCCAGACTGTCTCCAGCCTCCCTGGGTCCCCCACTGGGAGAACAGGAACACTAGTACTCAACAGGATTCACTCAGTTTTTCTGCCTTGTTGGGTAACTCCAAACATTTAACCAGCTATTATTTGCAGAACTCAATGGGGACCCAGAAAGGAGTGAACTCCATTATGTGTTTGCCTCTAGCACATTAGCAAGGTTGAGTGGATGCATGAAAGACTGAATTAAGCCAAGTGATAATTACTGAGCAACCCTGAGAGACAGCGGTGGGCATCAGACCAGAGGCTGGAAAACCCAAGTGCCTAGAGTTGAGTTTACTCATAGCACCTCCCAAATGGCGCCCAGAGGAGGAAGAGCTTTGAGAGCTGTAGAGCACTGATATGGTATGCAGCAACATGTTACTGTTTCAGGGTTTACGGAAACACAGAACTGCTCCTGCCTCGTCCACAGCTTAACATCACAGGCTGCCTTGCCCCTTCTCATTCATCTCCACCAATCACCTGTAAGCTGATAATCAAGTAACTGGCTACCACTTAAGATCTTACTGACCTGCACACTATGTATTCAGTCCTCTCAACCTGTTTCCATATGAGGTGCCTCATTAAGAAGGCAGAAGTCAGCTGGCAAGGCTGCCCTGCTGAAGCATGGGAAGATGGGATGGGTACCCATCTCATGCATACACCACCTGCTCCTATCTCCAAAGCCTTGGTCCAGCCATACCCTATGGACCTACAGATGTGGCAGGCCCTCTCACTGTCCTAGAGTGAGTCACAGGTAAACTGTCATGGAGACTTGTTTCCGTATTGTGCATAAATTAATTACTGGTTTTGTTGTTGTTCTGAGACAAGGTCTCACTATGTAGCTGGAACTGGCTGGCCCAGAACTCACTATGTAGACCAGTGTGGCCTCCAACTCAATAGAAATCCACCTGTGAGCTGGGATTACACCATGCCCAGCCATTGTTTTCCTTTTTAAAGAAACAAATATGAACTTAACGGAAATTATCAGAGCACAGTATCACATGAAATGGGTAAACATGCGATACGGGATGCCATGTAAAATGAATTCTGTACCAACAGGATCTCCCTTTTTTGTCTCCATGTATGGGTTTTTTTTTTTTTTTTTTTTTAACAAACACACACACCGAAAACCTGTTTATACAATCTGCAATGTCAAAGCTGAGAGGCACAGCTAACATGTCAGTTGGCTAATAAATCAGAACCATCATGAATGTGAACTTGAGATGGGTAGAAACTGTAACAAGGAAACCTTAACAGTTGGCATATATGAGATTTCCCTTTGTAGACAGGTGGTGGTGGCGGCGGCGCACGCCTTTAATCCTAGCACTTGGGAGGCAGGAGCAGGCGAATCTCTCTGAGTTCTAGGCCAGCTTGATCTACAGAGTGAATTGTAGCATACCAAGACTACACAGAGAAACCTTGTCTCAACAAACCAAAAAAAGACATGATTCCCCTTTGTGACCCACAGACTGACAATATGAGCACACAACGACACGATGATTGGACAGCTGAAAGACCAACACATGGTGAGAAAACTAGAGCATGCTTAGGGGTCAGCCACTCCCTGGACTCCATGCGGCACATCCCGAGTGTTGTGCTGTGCAGGGCCTGGTACAAGAGCATGTAAGTCAGCTGCTCCAGTGTCTTTACGGATTTCCTACCTTGAAAGGACCCTCAGGCAAAAGCCAGTATCAGCAGGAAGTGAGGGCACAGAGGGAACAGCCTGGAGCCAGCCCTGGCTGATCATCACAGTCACCATTTTTTTTTTAAACAAATCACAAAACAACCAAATTTTATTAAGCTTAACAGTTTCTCTGATACAAAGGGAAACATCAAAGGGAACCCTAGGATACATGCACAAGTAGTAACCGCCCCCCTAAAAAAATATGCAATAACCTGAGAGAAAAAAGGACAAAGTTCTCTTCAGCAGAGAAAATGATCTTCGCACTTAAAAGCTGTTTCCTCGAACCATTTTTTCTTTTTAAATTACATATTCCAGGGCTGGGGAGACAGTTCATCGGGTAAGCCGTCAATTTCACACGTGTGAAGACCCAAGTGCCAATTCCCCAACACAGGTAGGGCCAGATATGGCAGCACGCGTCTGTAATCACAACACTCCTAAGGCAAAATTGGAGTGCAGAGCCAGAACCCCAGCAGCTTACGAGCCACCTAGCCCGGTGTGTGCAGCACTGAATGGGAGACGAATGGGAGACTCTGCCTCAAACAAGGCAGAAGGCAAGGACTGACACCTGAGGTTATCACCATCTCCACACACACACAGTGAAACGTGCACACCCTCACACCCATGTGCTCAAGTGCACGCGCACGCGCACACACACACACATTTTTAAATTTAAAAAAATGAAAATTGGGGCTGGAGAGATGACTCCGTGGTTAAGAGCACTGGCTGCTCTTCCAAAGAATCTGAGTTCGAGGTCCAGCTCACAACCATCTATAGCTCCAGTCCCAGGGGATCTGACCTCTTCTGGCCTTCTTGGGCACTAGGGATGCACACGATACACAGACAAACATGCAAGCAAAACATCCACAAACAAAGTAATTTTTTTTTTTTTTTTTTTTTTTGGTTTTTTCGAGACAGGGTTTCTCTGTGTAGCTTTGCGCCTTTCCTGGAAATCACTTGGTAGCCCAGGCTGGCCTCGAACTCACAGAGATCCACCTGCCTCTGCCTCCCGAGTGCTGGGATTAAAGGCATGCGCCACCACTGCCCGGCAGTAATTTTTTAAAATGCAAATTCCAGCTTCCTAACATCTCCGGAATCAAAGTCTCAATGGAGTTGAGAAATCCATATATATACCTATACATATATATATAATATACATACATATCTATGAATATATGCATATCAAGTAGATAACGGCTCTGGGGCAGTGCTTCTCAACCTTCCTAGTGCTTCCACCCTTTAATACAGTTCCTCACGTTGTGGTGACCCCAACCATAAAATCATTTTTGTTGCTACTTCATAACTATAATTTTGCTGCTACTGTTAGCTGGCTGGTGGTGGCACATGCCTTTAATCCCAGCACTAGGGAAGCAGAGGTAGGCCCTCTGTGAGCTCGAGGCCAGCCTAGTCTACAGCCAATAGCTAGACACAAAGAAACCCTGTCTCAAAGGACAAAAAAAGCTACTGTTATGAATTATAATGTAAATATCTGTGTTTTCCAATGGTCTTAGGAGACCTCTGTGAAAGGGTGATTCAACCCCCCACAGGGGTTATGACCTACATGTTGACATTAATTGATCTAGATCAATAAAATTCAACAATATGGAGCTTAAAACTGAAGCCTATGTATTTATGTATAAAAGGTATTTTGGATCACTTGGCAAATTTTAATAGAGACTACTAAAATGGGTTCTTGGTAAATTTTCCTTTTCAAACAGGATCTTATGTAGCCAGGTTAATATGGCCCTCTTGCCTCTCCCTCCTAATTGCTGGGATTATAGACATGTATCAAACCTGGCAGAAATTTTGGTAATTTTCTTAGATTTAATAACATTTTAGAAATATAGAGGATGTCCTTAGTCACAGGCTACATTAAGTTCAGGTATTAAACAGTGACTTGTCATGCCTCAACTTACTTTTTTGGAGGAACAACAAATTAATTTTAAAGGCTGCAGGTGGAGAGGTGTTGGGGGCTATTATTTTAAGGTGTGTTACTTTTGTTTATGTTGCATTTGTTTAACTCTGTGAAGCTGTGTTACTGTGCCTGTCTAAAACACCTGATGGTCTAATAAAGAGCTGAAGGGCTAATAGCAAGGCAGGAGAAAGGAGAGGTGGGGCTGGCAGGCAGAGAGAATAAATAGGAGAAATCTGGGAGGAGTGAGAGAAAGAAGAGATGGAGGAGGACATCGGGGGCCAGCCACCCAGCTACACAGCCAGCCACGGAGTAAGTAAGATTTACAGAAGTAAGAGAATGGGAGAAGCCCAGAGGCAAAAGGTAGACGGGATAATTTAAGTAAAGCTGACTAGAACAAGCCAAGTTCATAATTCAAAATCAGCCTCTGCGTGTGATTTATTTGGGAGCTGGGTGGTGGGCCCCCAAAAGAGAAAAAACAACAGAGAGGAGCCATTGAGACAAAACACTGGGGAGGGACAATCACTGTGCTCTCCAACACTCTGTAGGCTTGAAACTTCTGAACATACAGTTGAGGGAAATAAAGCTACTAGATTACCACGGAGTAAAAACATGACCCATAACCGCTGCTCTCCTGACAGGCCTCAGGGCTGTGGCTGGCATTCTGTGGGGCTTTGAGCAGCACTACAGCTGCTGTCACAGCCCAGCCTAGCTGATCCTTGTGGAGAGGAGGCCATACTGACCCCTAGAGGGACTCTGGACACTCAGACCAGAGCAACCCTAGCCCCACACTGGCAATGTCCATAACCAATCCCATTGTCCCCAATTACATGGGGTTCAGGTCAAAGGGCAAACAAAGCCCCCTGCTTGGCCTTTTCTGGTAACTTGATTGATTTCTAAAAGGGAGGCTAAATGCAGGAACTCCAGCCCAGTGTGAGGCCAGCCCCATCAGCTCCACCAGGACAAACTGGCAAGGCTCTGGGGGCCTAAAGATAGAGGTGTACTGGAAAGGCTCGTAGGACAGAAAAGGCGAAGGGCTGAGGGCCAAGCAGGAACGAGAGCCACAGTCAGCAGGGTTTAGGGTTAGGGTAGGCCACATGTCACATCTCCTGGCAGAAGCGACTCCAGGACGGGTTTATTTGAGCTCACAACTGCAGGGATTTCAGTCCACCATGGCCCAGAAGGCACAGCAGCAGGAACAGCTGTCTGCCGAGGCAGGATCATGAGGTGGAGGGTGTTCACATGGTGGCAGACAGAAAGCAAAGTACACAGGCCAGAACCAAGCGGGGTATAACCTTCAAAGCCTGCCTCTACTGACCTACCTCCACCAGCTGGGCCTCACCTCCTCAGGGCTCCACAGCCCTCAAAACTGCCCAGGCTGGGGATGCGTTGATGCGATACAGGTTAGATCCCCACCAGAGCAGACTGTTAACAGGAAGTCTGCGACAACCTTAGTGAGCTTAATGGTACCCTGAGACGAGGCAGGGGACACAGGTAACATGGCAACACAGAGGATCATTCTAGCGTCAGGCTGCAAGCTGAGCATAGCTCTGCAGGAAGCCACTCCCTCAGGATCAGGCTGCCTCTCCTGCCAGGCTCTAATCAAAGGCCTAGGAGTACTGAGGTTTCTACTGTGTAAGGTGTAGGTGCAGCACAGTGTGTCATTCAGGGGCTGGCATCCCTTTCCCTAACCTTCATAACTTAGTTAAGGCCTTTGCTGTGTTCAACTTTGGCCAAACAGCCTCAATCCAAAGACCAGAGTTTGAAGATGTCATTGAAAATTGTGACAGATTAGGATTAAATCCCCTACCCACAGCCAGGGACTTCCCACAATAGAGCCCTCCCAGCCTGGCCATTCCTTCAGACCAGGAACTGGAAATGGCACAGAGGGCAGTGGTCCAGGCTCAGCTTGAGAACCTGAGGGAACCCACTAAGGTAACAAACGGATAGTGACCCACTCAGGTTTGGCCGGTCACAACATTATGTCTCCGACTTAAGTGAGGCCCAGGGATCTGCTGCATTGGAATCAGAAAGAATCGAGGGGGCCACGGTGACCCAATCCAGAGGGAAATTCTAAACCTCTGTTTCGGGCACTCTTAATAAAAATGTTCACACAACAATTCAAGCACCACTGTTGTACACCAATATAAATTTTACATATAAAAAATGAGGTCAGTACTTAGTACTGGCTGCTCTTGCAGAGGACCCTGATTCAATTCCCAGCATTGACATGGTGGCTCAGAACCATCTGTAATTCCATTTCCAGGGGATCCAATGACCTCTTCTAACCACTGTGGTCACAGATGCATACAAGCAAAACACTCATATAAGGATTCCAAAGGGGAAAAAAAATGAGGTTTGGCATACTGTGTTTTTGTTATGTTATCTCTGTTTTTTATGATGTCCAGGAAATATTTCATAGGAAATAAAATCCCAAGATACATTTACTGATACAGTCAAGATTCTTCACCATCTGGGAGGAGAGACAGGGGTGAGGGGAGCAACTCCAAGGCCACCAGCAAGTCAGGCCAGTATAAGGGAGTAGGGTATGGCCACGGGGGAGGGGCCTAGGACACAGCCCATCCAGTGTCCCCCACACCTCCTAGGGCTCCTGGAGAAACACCCAGGCCCCACCATCATCACCTCTCTTCTGAGGAGAGAAAGTGACAGATTTTTTTGGTCACAGTGACATTTTGGCTTTCTCCCCTTAGAAGGACTGGCACAAGCTAACTGGGAACAGTAAGATAAAACAGAATGGCATTAATCAGCTACTGTGCTGGACCCAACTTTTCCTTTTTACTCAAATGAAGGATCGGAGCGGGGTCAACCACTGCCTTATCTTTATTGTAAAGCCATGGCATTTCTATCAAAGGCAAACACGATGCCTCAGAGATTGCTCTCATGCTGCTGCTTGAAAGACAGCGGCAGAGTGACAGATTCCAACCAGACCTTCTGCCTGGAGGCTACTGGACTGTCTATACTTAGGACAGCTCAAGACTCTGTGGAAACCACAGCCAGAGAGCAGCACAGGAAGACAGAAGACAGCTGCTCTTGCCACAGGAGTGAGCTGGTTTGGACCTTGGCCCAGGCTCTCCCTACCTGTGGTGTGCTGGCCTGGCAGACAGCAGGACCACAGGTCCCTGGTGACTCTCAGTACACACCTTTCTTGGGCTCCTTTAGAAAGTCCCTAGTGAAGGAAGAAACACACTTAATCTGGTCCCATGTGATCCCGGGAGAGAATCACAGGCTCTGGTTAAACTCACAAAGCCCCTCCATCTTTGCTCTGTTCTTCCCAAGGCAGGTATTAAAGTGTCTCTGCCTGAGGAGACAGCAAAGAGACCCTTCTCAGCAAGTGGACCCTAGGACCAGGAATACCCATGATATAGGTATATACTTGAGTCAAACCCCATCTAACTTTGTCTTAAATCTGAGGTGCCCTGGATGACTTCTGTAGACTACCAATGGGGAAGACACAAAGGTCTCTAAGCCTCAACTTCCCCACATGTAAAATGGGAAGAGTGGGATTTTGCACAGAGGCTCACTGTCAGACAATGCAAGCAGAGCACTGCATACAGAGCACACCAGGAAAAGCTTCCACACAGACAGACAGAAGGACATCAGGGTCATGAGAAAAGCAAGAAGTCAGTCATCCAGTGTATTTGGACAAGATAAGAGAGGAACTCTAAAAGCCATCTCCACCAACTCAGACCCTAGTGACAGAAAACAACACTGAGTCTTGAGCTAGTGAGTCTTTGGAGGGATTTCTAGTCAGGATTCCATCATTTCTTGAAAATAAATCTGCTAAAATACAACTGCCTGGAGAGGGCGTGCCTGTTTGTTATGGGTGCTTAGCACGCACCCAGACACTAGGACAGCTTTTCCAGCTGTATGTCCGCCTGCTCCTTAGCTTTCAGTTCCTCTAGCTTCTTCCCATAGCGACTCAGGAAGTAATCGTCAGGCTCCACCCCTGAGCTCTTCAAAGTTTCCAGGACCTTCTCCAGTCTGGCCACAGAACGGGCTCCATCGATCTTTCTCGTGCTCAAGTACAGAGTGAACTCCCGGAAACCTAGGAGCTTACAGGTATCCACAGAGCAAATATTCCGGATGTTGCTGGTTCTGTCCAAATGGGGGAAAAACACCAGACCTGACATCTTCTCTAGGTCCTGGAGGCTCACCTGGAACTCAGTTAACTGGGACTGGAACCCAATGGCTGTATTTGGCACCACAAAGGCCCCCAGTGCCAGCGGTTCAGTAGATTCCGGGCTTCTGCGAGCCAGAATCACCTTGTAAAGGTGCGAGGGGACTGCCACATTGTCCTCACCGATCACCTAAAAACAAAGCAGCCCAATTAGTGCCAACAGTTTCCAAGGTTTTTGTTCCCACAACTCCTTCAATGCGTTACCAGAAAAGCTCTTGTAAGCAGCCTCAGTGTACCCCAATGCATCATAGTCCAACTGCTAAGGAAAATGAAAGAGAGTCAAACAAAGATGAGTATCAGGCAGGCCGGTTCTAACCAGGCTTTAAAATAATGCTACCCCAAAGAGCANGACAGAGGAAGAAGGGGTGCCATGAGCAAGCACTAAATTTTCAGTGGGAAAAAGCTGTCATTTTCTCTTCATCTCATAATCAGAGCTTTGGATGCTATACACAGTAGAAGTCAAAACAGCTGCCTTCAGCATTCCCAGCTCTCACAATAAAAATGGCCCTGGTTTAGCAAACTCACCAAGAAACACTAGAAGTCTTTGAAGAAGCAGCCAGATACCAATCAACGGAGCTTTCTAGAGCACTTCCAGTGCAGCTCACTTTTTCAAGTAAAGCACGTGCAACTGCTTTTGCTTCGTGTCAAATGCTCCTGGACTACCAAACACTGGACTTCTAAATTATGTTGTCAAATCAGACACTTTGGAAAGGTAGCCACACAGCAAGGAAAGCAGAGGCAGAGAAAACAAGTTGGCTGTGTAGGATGGCCGTACTCATGAAATAACATTATGAAGCCTCTTTCTTCCAGTACACTTAAAAGCCTCATCTGTTGCCTAAAAAACAAAAGCTGAACATCCATTTACTTAATGATCCCTGATAAAATGACACAAACCAAATGAGCATGCCTGCAGTGTGCCTTCAGGCCCTGCCTTCGGTCAGTAGGTCTCTCCCCTGGTCAGACAGCTCTGGCTGCAGGTTCCCTGTCAGAAGCCCAAGTAAGGCAGTGAGATCAGAGCCAACAAGGGGTTCTTTTCTGATTTTTACAAACCCTTATCCACACTGCACACAGCCCAGAACTCCATGGCCATCTACTGTCTGTCACACATTGCCACAACCAACTACAACACTTCAAGGAAGACCCAATCACAGGCATGACATCTACAACCAATTGTCTTTGAACATTCTAAAAGTGGTTGGTTGGGGCTCAGTACAGAGCNAGGTTTATGAAACCACACTGTCCATAGGTTCAAAATTCTTATCCCCAAGAATGGCTTGTGCAAGTAGGCAAGCGAGCTTGTCAAGGCAAAAGGGATGAGAAGAGAAGCTATGGTATGTTCACACCAGGTTCACCAATCCCCAGCAGATACTAACGATGCTCAAAGGTCCTGAACCTGGCACTGACCCTCCAGCACAGTATAAACTGGGTGTGGTGGAGCAGCCTGTACTCGTAGCATTCAGGTGAAGGCAAGAGGATCAGAAGTTCAAGGTCACCTTTGGCTGTACACTTAGGGAGCTCAAGACTAGCCTGGACTATGTATCTCACTTAAAAAGGAAAAGGGAGGGCAACAGCAACTCTGCTCTTAAGCGGAGTACTACCTGAATGGGGAGCCAATGCCCACAGCCTACCCTATAAGCAGAATGTGGCCAGATGCTAAAAGATGATGGATAATAACATTAAGGGGTTCGGAGACGACAAGAACTAAGGGCATAGTGACTATGAAGCCATATTCACAAAGGGGTGTAAGTTGAAATGAGCTTCAAATGCTTTACAGTGGCTGGGGACCCAGCTGGTAAGCAAATTCTTGGTGCCACCTGGTGGGCTTTCCATGCCACTGCAACACAGCATGAGACCCTCCAGCTCCTTGGAGAGCCTTCTACACATTCACTTCTCATTTCTACCTCAAAGGCTCCTTGTCCACAAACAAATGGCTGCTTTCAAAAATATTTAACTGGCATGTCCACTGGCTGCCAACCAGAACTTCTAATTGAGTTCCTTTAATTCCAGCAAAAGGTATAAGTGTTTGACATCTTACATTTCATGGCTTTCCTAATGGAAATGTGCCGTTTCTATACTTTTTGGGGTTTTTAAACCCACGCTAGCTGAAGGACCTCAGGGATGCTGTCCTGAGGGCCTCCAGGATGCTGAGCAACCCTCTATCACTCAGCTCCATCTCAATCCTTGCCACTGTTCCTAGTCAGCACTGTAACATGAGACTTCTAGTCATGACCTTCCCTATGAATAAGTAGAAAATGAAATCAACTCATCATCTTGTCCGAGTCAGTCTGCTTTGTTCTCAGTACATCTAAAAGAGACCATGCCTGTTCAGAAATTCAAGACCCACGTTTTTTCCTTAAATTTGAGGCTTACAGCCTAGTGGTGGTCGCACACGCCTTTAATCCCAGCACCCAGGAGGCAGAAGCAGGTGGATCTCTGAGTTCGAGGCCAGCCTGGTCTACAGAGTGAGTTCCAGGACAGCCAGGGCTACACAGAAAAACTCTGTCTCAAAATAAACAAACAAACAAAACAAAACAAAAATCGAGAAGTAATTTTAAAATAACTTTGGATTCTCTTCCTTATAGGTAATTCAGCAATACATGTAAGCTTTTCTTACTTTGAGAAAATGTTCCTAGAATGCACAAGGTTCAGTCGACTAGACATCTACTCAGTTTCCACTTTGCCATAAGCCGTAACTCACAGGCAATCTCCTTTCTTCCTGTACAAACAGCACCAGCAATCCCCAAATGCCCTCACAGAACTGTTATGACAACAGACTGACATGCTAGTTACAAA
>LZPO01044062.1:1093647-1109267 GCA_001675575.1 Neotoma lepida
ACACACCTTTAAATCCCAGCACATGGGAGGCAAAGGCAGGGATTACTGTGAGTCTGAGTTTGGGGCCACCCAGGGCTATAAAATGAGACCCTGTATCTGGAGAGAGAGAGGAGAAAGAGGAGAGAGAGGAGGGTATGATGGTGCACATTTATAATCCCAGAACCTTGAGAGGTAGAGGCAGGAGGATCAGGGGTTCAAAGGACAGCCTGGGCTACATGGGACACTGCTCAAAACAATAACAAAAAAAGATTTCAAAATCCCCAAGACCTATAAAAATTATTTTTTATAGTGGATGTCATTCAAAAGACAGGTTTTGCAGAGGGAAGGTGGGAAAACATGGGCTCCAGCAAGATTAGANAGTTAAAGGTCAGCAGGAGGCTCAGAAGGAGAAATCAAGTTGAACATAAATGACTGTGGACAAAGGGTTTCTATATGGCTTAACATGAACCATGCTTTAAATATCAGTACATCAGCAACAAACCTTTTCACAGAAGATTTGGATAAAAACGCTTTCCAGAGGAGATCGCTGCTGCTATTAAAATGTTCAGGAACCCTGAACTCTTGTCAAGGCAACAAAAACTGGAAATCAACCAACTGGAAGTGACCGGAAAATACAACACACAGAACAGCTGTAAGATGGACTCACATGTAAGTTGGTTATTTCCTATATACTGCCCAGAGCTTGCTTGCTTCCTTCTAAGAGACAGAAATAACACATAATCACAAAGTGCCCCCCAGTTCCAGAAGAAGTTGGCAAGAAACAACACAGGTTTAGCCTGCTATTTGTAATGTCATATAATTATTATGTCTTGACTAAAGTTCTTAAGATAAATGTATTTAATGACACCATTCCCAATAAGACAAGGAAGGAAATCAAACCAAAAAGAAAACTGCTGGGACACATATGAGACTGAGTCCTGAAAATGCCAATGGGGGGGGGGAAGAAAGATGGAAGTCTGGAAAACAGGGAATCTATCCATACTTAGGAAGACAGAAGGAATAAGGAAAGTGAGAAGACACAGGGAAAGTGAAGTCAACAGGAATGTTGGTGAGCCCTGTGTCACCAGAAAAGCCAGCAGACATCTGCTGGTAAAGCAGCTCAAACTAAATAGAGCCTCCACCTACTGGGCAACTGCTCCACGCAGTGGGCAGATATGTAAATGAACAAACTTTCCCTAGACTTCCAGATTCCTGGGGCAGATTTCCGATTTTCTCCCTCTCTAGGAGTAATTGGCAGGAATCTAGACTGAGGCTCCCCAGTGAAGGGCAGGCTGTTACTGCTCATGTACCACCTCTCATCAGGTCGTTTACAATGTTCAAATCTTCAGGTAATGTTTCACATCTCTCTTGGAACGGACACATCAGAGAAAGCGCATGGATGGCCTCAGCTCCACTAAGGGTGATCCTGATTCGAGCTGTCAGAGGGTTCACTTCTGATAACATCACTGATACTAATCCTCCCCGAGGCTCACATGTACTCAAGTTCTAGGGTGCTGTGATCCACTCCCCTAGATTCTAGTGGACATTTCTGCCTGACTGTAAGGAACCCTCTTGGCCCAGTTTCTGTTATTTCTGCATGCCAGCAGATACTCCTGGCCTCTACCCACAGCATCTTCCATTACTGATGGCCTCATGCTCTGGACCAGGCACTCGGTCATCCCTTTATCACAGATCTTTGAGAGCCTCAAAGGATGATGCTGACTGAGCATCAAATGTGCAGACAGACAGACAGATCCAGGTCTGGATCTCCCCTTTTCAGTCACGAGCTGTATGACCTTGACCCCTACCATCCTCCATTTCCTTGTGTGTAAAAGAACAACTGCTATGTTTGGTAAGGGCTGTAGTGAGGACAGAAGGACAGCATGTTGAAAGGTACTTATATGATACATAGTGTAAATACTGGTCCTCACCAAACACCAGTTCATTTGCTGCACACATGCTCCACTGCCTACCCAGTAAACCCAGGATTCCCCATGTTGGCTCTGTATGTTCTCCTGAGGTAGCGTGTGTATGCCTGAAAACAAGCAGCAAATCTTAAATGGCCATGTGATTCAGAATCACCATGCCTAACTGCCAAGCACCACCTTGGAGACGGAGCTCACAGTTCATACTGTTCCTTCAGAGGGACAGGCTGCTCTCAAGGGCTCTTCAATGTGTGTCCCCATCCAAACACCATGAAAGGACACCACTGGACCCACAGATGCCTGATTGGAACTGATGCTTCTACAAGGTTCCACATGCTAAAGAACTGTCTGCATTTCTGACCTGGACATTCAGGTTTCTGCCACCAGGCCCCAGCCCTTCATCTCGTCTGCCTCTTCTACACAGATGTACTACTCAGTGTTTCTCAGCACAGGTTGCCTCCCCTTCCTCCTCACCTCTCTCCCCCCCTCCCAGCCTCACTGTCCCTCCAATGTGCTTTCCTTAGTGAAATTCCAAGCTTACATAGGCATTCATGTGTACATACAAATACACTTTTTGCCCAGTTAAATTCTTTTTTGTATTTTTTTTTCCTTTTATTGAAAATTCTTGCCAGGTGGTGGTTGGTGCACACCTTTAATCCCAGAACTCAGGAGGCAGAGGCAAGTAGATCTCTATGAGTTTGAGGCCACCCTAGTCTACAGAGTAAGTTCTATGACAGCCAAGGCTATGCAGAGAAACCCTGTCTCAGAAAGAAAAAAGAAAGAGGGATGGAGAGGTGGCTCAGAGGTTAAGAGCACTGGCTGCTCTTCCAGAGGTCCTGAGTTCAATTCCCAGCAACCACATGGTGGCTCACAACCATCTGTAATGAGATCTGGTGCCCTCTTCTGGTGTGCAGGCATGCATGAGGCAGAACAGTGTATACATAATAAATAAATAAATATTAAAAAAAAAGAAAGAAGCCGGGCGGTGGTGGCGCACGCCTTTAATCCCAGCACTTGGGAGGCAGAGGCAGGCGGATCATTGTGAGTTCGAGGCCAGCCTGGGCTACCGAGTGAGTTCCAGGAAAGGCGCCAAAGCTACACAGTGAAACCCTGTCTCGAAAAACCAAAAAAAAAAAAAAAAGAAAGAAAGAAAATTATTTTTTCCTCACATAACATGTTCTGATTATGGTTTCCTCTCCATTTCCTCTTCCCAGCTTTTCTCCACCTCCCCTCACATTCAGATCTCCCTTCTTTCTGACTCTCATTAGAAAACAAACAGGCGGGGCTGGAGAGATGGCTCAGAGGTTAAGAGCACTGGCTGCTCATCCAAAGGTCCCGAGTTCAATTCCCAGCAACCACATGGTGGCTCACAACCAACTGAAAGGAGATCTGGTGCCCTCTTCTGGTGTGCAGGCATACACACAGGCAGAACACTATATACATAATAAATAAATGAATCCTAAAAAAATAAAGGCTTCTAAGAAGTAATACTAAGATAAAATAAAATAAAGTAAAACACACATTAGAATAGGGCTGTCTTAGTTAGGGTTTCTATTGCTTTGAAGAGACACCATGACCAGGGCAACTCTTATAAGGGAAAACATTTTATTGGAGCTGGCTTACAGGTTCAGAGGTTTAGTCCATTACGGTCATGGTGGCAAGCATGGTGGCATGCAGGCAGACATGGTGCTGGAGAGGTAGCGGAGAGTCCTACACCTGGATCCACAGACAGCAGGAAAGGAGAGTGACCCACACTGGGC
This sequence comes from Neotoma lepida, assembly GCA_001675575.1. NCBI lineage: Eukaryota > Metazoa > Chordata > Mammalia > Rodentia > Cricetidae > Neotoma > Neotoma lepida. Next base: position 1,097,312 of record LZPO01044062.1, read on the forward strand.
CTGGCTTGAGCATCTGAGACCTCAAAGCCCACCCCCAATGACACACTTCCTCCAATCACGAGACACCTACTCCAGCAAGGCCACACCTCCTAACAGTGTCACTCCCTGTGAGCCTAGGGGGCCATTTTCTTTCAAACCACCACAAGGACAAAACAGAAAGAAAAGAGCCAAGAAAAGGCACAAGAAACAGATATAGACTCAGAGTCCCACTCATTCACACACTCAGGAATCCCATAAAAATACAAAATTGGAAGACATACTATATACACAAAAGACTTGTAGGGTTAAAAAAAAAGAGAAATACATATATAAATAAAATAAAAAAATACGATAATTTTTTAAAAGCCCACACATGACATTATGAGACAGGGAATCTTCAACATGCAGTAGAATTTGTTATTGGTTGACCATGTACTGCTGGGCATGCAGCCTACCCTTAAGAGTGCTTATTTCCTTTGGAGAAAACTAAACTTTCATTTGTATGTGGTTATCATTTGAAGATACCTCCTGGGTTAGGGATGAGGCCAACTAAATTCTTAAAATAACAAAAGTTTCTTTTCCTAATTAAATTACTAACAGACAATATCTTGGGTTTAAATGTTTAGTTGGATGTTAATTTATATAAGGGAATTTTTTTATCTGAATCTGTCAAATATTAACAGACTAGACACTGTTAATGTAATTCTTGATTGTATATATTGTATATACTTATTGGATATAGTTTTTCTTATATTAGTTTTAAGCTTCTTTTATTATTTTACACAAAAGGGGGAAATGTGGTGATATTGTGTCCCCCAATATATTGTGCACCCTAATAAACTTATCTGGGGTCAGAGAACAGAACAGCTACTAGATAGACATAGAGGCCAGAAAATGGTGGCACACAACTTTTATCCTATCACTTGGGAGGCAGAGATCCATCCGGATCTCTGTGAGTTCAAGGCCACACTGGAAACAGCTAGGTATGATGGCTGGAAGCAGAAAGGTATACAAGGCGTGAGGACCAGGAACTAGAGGCTTTTAAGCTTCTAGACTTTTAGCAGCAGTTCAGCTGAGATCCATTTGGATGAGGACTCAGAGGCTTTCAGTCTGAGGAAACAAGATCAGCTGAGGAGTTATCAAAGTGAGGTTGGCTGTGGCTTGTTCTGTCTCTCTGATCTTTCAGAATTTACTCCAATAGCTGGCACTGAGTTTTTTATTTAATAACACCTTTTAAGATTTGTGTTACAGTTGGAATCAAGTTTGACTGGAAAAATAACACCCAAACTAGTTAAACCTACATTATTATAGAGAAAGCTACTAGTGAAAATAAGAACATTAAATCAGAAGTCACAGGGCAGGTCTCTAAGGAAGATAAAAACTAGACCACTAGAAGATCAAGTCTTGTCAACACTCAACTTCCGTATGTATACGCATGACATATGATAGTGACCAGGGTTCACACAGTCCCTTCCCAAAAACCACAGTAAAGAAAGGCCTTCCAGCCGGGCAGTGGAGCACTAAAGGTAGAGAATTTTGGTTTACTCTTTGGGGCTCTCTCCACCCACTATAAAAAACTAAAAATAAATGTGATGAACACACATGACAAGCCAAACAGCAGAGAGAATACTCAAGAGTCAGCTTGTCATGCAGACCTCAGAAGCAGGGCTCAGGAGAAGTACTGAGCCACAAAAGCAATGGCCTTATTGTGCCTCCAGGATGAAGCTCACACTCTCTAAAGGAACGATTCTCAAACTATGCGGTCCATGGAGAACTCCCTAGAGAGCTCATCAGGTATGTAAATTCTGGAACCACATTCCTAGAGTTCTAGGATAAGCAAAGAGTAGAAAGTTTATCTACATTGCCTCTTCTAGAAACAGGCTGAACCCCAACATAACACAAGAGAGAATACAAGAAAAAGGGTCTGGGGAACTTAAGACTAAGTGGACCTAAGCTAAGTGTAATAAAATCACAATAACTAAGACTGCTCATGAGTTTACCAGTGGCCCNTCACCAAACTATCGTTCCCCTTGAAATACGCTGTCAGCAGCTTTGGGCCACCCTCCCCCTCCTCCTCCCACCCCCTCTTCTACTTTCTGATTCTTGATCATACTTTAGACCTCAGGCCTAACTGTACCAGGGTGCAGACCCCCAACTGCCCCTCCTACACTCATGCAGCTCATTCTAGCTTTAAGTCCGAGTGTGCTAACGACTCCAAGCCTGTCCTCTGAGGTCCAAACTCACTCATCCCGCCTACTCAGCATCTCTGAGTGGTCATCAAATCTCAAAATGACAAAGCGTATCCCCCAAAAGTCTCTATCCCTGCTCTTCTCTGGTTGTTACTATCTCAGATTGAATGTGACTAGACTCCTTCCTCCTTCCCCAAAGGAAGCCCCAGGAAGCCTCTGCCTCACCACCTCTTTCACTGGAGTGACTTTCTCTCAGAGTTCCACTAGCTGCTCGACTGTCAACTCCTATTTCCACTTGTTCTTCTCACAAGCAGCTAGCCAAACTAGGTTTTGCAAATGTAAACCAGACTACACCCTTCTCCTGATCAAAACCCTGCAGAAGCATCCTGTCTCCACACAGTCCAGGCTTCTTCCCATCTTCCCCAACCCTCATGTGTCACCACCAACTGCTGTCACACTGCAGAGCACCGTTCCCTGAACATCAAGTTCGGCTTCTCTCTCATTTTAATTAGGTTTCTGCACAGTTGTTACTTACCCCAACTGACCAAGCCTACTTTCTCTCTCACCCTAGTCGCCCTTCCACAATCCTCTCCATTCATTTTTCTCTATGGCCCGTGTTTGCCTTTTCACTCTAGGAGAAGCACCCAAGAGCTATCCCAGCTATACACTAGACACTTAATAAAAATGTGCTGAACAGCTTAGGCATATGGTGTGTACTGCAGTTCCATCCTCTTGGGAGGCTAACACAGGAGGATTGCTTGACCCCAGGAATTCCAGAACTGGGCAACACATCAAAACTGTCTTTAAGGTAAGTAAATAAACATACTGAAAGAAAGGAAAAGAAGGGGGAAGCTGCAGGAGGAACAGAAAAGTAAAGGGGTCCAAGACTAATATCTTAGAAAGCTACTGATTTCTCTTTTTGAAGAGTATGACATTAACCGACCTGAACCATCTGAGTTAGAAAAGTGAAAGTGCATCACTACATTCTTAAAACTGCAGCCGTGGCTCCCTGCCACCTTCACCTCCACTCTGTGTTCTGTCATTTGTTGTCACAGACTTAATGACACAGAATTCTATCTACTTCCCACAGATCCAAACACATGACTTACATATGCAATACTGTAAATGCTGGGTTTGTATTTTCAGTAGACCTGAGAGTATAATCCCAAGGACCAACAGGGGCTGGACAGGAATACAAAAGAGGGAAATGCCAGAAATTGCTGCAGCTGAGGTAAGCACGTGTGTTCTGCCAGGCAGTGGTGGTGCACGCCTTTAATCCCAGCACTCGGGAGGCAGAGGCAGGCGGATCTCTGTGAGTTCGAGGCCAGCCTGGTCTACAGAGCAAGTTCCAGGACAGCCAGGGCTGTTACACAGAGAAACCCTGTCTCGAAAAAACAAACAACAAAAAGATCACAAAGCTCCATAAATTAAAAGAGATGTGGAATGATACAGGCTCAGAAGCCCAGAAAAGGACCTAAGACAAATAAAGCTTTAAGATAAAAACAAAAACCAAAACCATCACTCAAAATACACACTTCAGGAAGCTGACCCTGACTGACCTCACAAATCTGATCACTGTGAGGAGAGCTGCCAGATCTCTAGAAACTCTTCAGACTACCTGACCACCTTAAACATCATCCACTGATAAACAGCTAAGTCACATCACTGACAGCATCACATGTTCCAGTGTAATGAAAACTGAGACCGGAGACACAGCATCTATTTTTTTAATTCTGAATTCAAACAGACTTTGTAAACACTCCAAGAACTCTATTATTCACCTATGCCTACCAAGTGTTACCATTTTCCTTGATTTCTTTATCATTCTCTTTTCTACCGTCCCTAAACTAAGTCACAGACCCACTCCTTAATCCCCCAGAATGCACTGTCTTCTTACAGAGGCAGTCACTTACACAGCTACAGACCAATTACCAAAATCAGGAAACTGAGTGCCATCATCTAGTCAGGACACTGAGTGCCATCATCTAGTCAGGAAACTGAGTGCCATCATCTAGTCAGGACACTGAGTGCCATCATCTAGTCAGGACACTGAGTGCCATCATCTACTAGTCTCCAAACCTCCAATGTAGCCAGCTGTCCCCAAACACTACTCAGCAGTCTTCTTTCTCTGCCTCTAAGGCCACACTGCAAGTTTTGTCTTCCTCTCAGTTACTAAAGGTCAGCGGCTGGTTCCCCAACCTGTGTTCGGGACACGGCCCCTCTTTGATAAAGCATCAGTGTGTTTTATCATGTCCTCCCCTGGGCTCCGCCTGCCATTTCCACACAATGGGGCTGGATGTTATGCATTTCTGCAGAAATGGACAGAAACGTATTTTCTCCTCCACACATCACACCACAGGTAAGTACCATTGCTAGAGATACTAACTTTGGTCATTTGGTTAGGAAGGTAAAGTCATCATTTCTCATCTTTTTGATCATTAAATGACTTATGGGGAGGTAAGTACACCCCTGTTCCTCACAGAACTGCTGCCCACACTTCGGCGCCCACCGATGATTTCTGCTTGAATCACTTGTTACTGTGCTGGCTGCAGAATGCTCCTTATGGCTTCCACTCCTGCCAATTCCCTGGCTGACATCAGTCAGCAATGTCCCCTGCAACCTGTGTACTTACTCACCAGTGGTATTCTGACCCAACCCCACAGGGCTACACTCCACTTGGCTTTCATATTTAGTCACATATGGTAAGCGGGAGCTCCTCCCGGCTTGTTCCTAGGTCCTTCCGACAGGTCCGTTTGTCTGAGTACTTCCTTGCCTTGGGGACAAGATGTTCCATTTTTGTACTTTCCCTACACGGACTCTGGAGGGAACCAGCCGCTTCTCTAAAGTGCTGGGGCCATTTAGCAAGAGGTGATTTTTAGAAAACAAGATCTGCCTGTGGCTAAGAGCCTGTATCATGGCTTCTAAGCCCTCTCAGCACAAAGTAGGACACATGCTTTTATAAGCGGTAGTTTAGAAAATCATATCCAGCAAGAAAAGCAATACATAAAATGTATATTTTTCACTATTGCATTTTAACAACACAGGTAACAGAAACACCATATACATATACATACAATATGTATATGGTGTATATGTATATATACAATACATATACATACATATATGGGTTTGGTTTTGTTATCTTTTTGAGTGTTGTCATGGTTTGGGGAGAGAAGGGTTGCTGTATTAGGTTTTTGAAGAATGAACTAAAGCTGGGTGGGTAGGAAGGAGAGATGATCTGGGTGGGTAGGAAGGGGAGATGATCTGGGTGGGTAGGAAGGGGAGATGATCTGGGTGGGTAGGAAAGCTGGGTGGGTAGGAAGGGGGAGATGATCTGGAAGGATTTGGGGGAGGGAAAGGATACGATCAAAATATATTTAAATTTAAAAATTGTTTTAAATAATAAAAAATATAATAAGAAAGAAAAAACTACATGAGACACCAAATTAAGAGTCAATTTTTCCTTTTATATCGAGTAAAATTTTATTACACAGCAGGCTATTTATATAAATCTCAATTTCATAAAACAAAATACAAGTAAAACTGTAACTTAATCACTTCAGCTTTAGAGTCACCAGACTTTTTGGTGCTGAGAGTAATAGGATCTAGGCAAAGCCAAAAATGATTATATAAAAAACAAAAAAAACCAGGCAGTTCTAAGTGTTTGGTTCTAAGATTTTTTTTTTTTCCTCTGAGACAGGGTTTCTCTGTATAGTCTGGCTGTCCTGGAACTCACTATGTCACTAAGTAGACTAGGCGGGCCTCAAACTCAGAGATCCATCTGCCTCTGCCTCCCAAGTGCTGGGATTAAAGGCGTGTGTGCTCCACCAACACAGCAAATTCTAAGATTATTTTAAAAAAATACTAAAATTAAATTAGCAATTTGGTCAGAAGAGAAAGCTGAAATGAACTAGTCTTAAAAAACAAATTCTTCTGCCTTCCTTCACCACCCCTAAGAATGACTGGACATCATGACGACAGAAGTCCCCAGTAAGTAACTTTAAAGGACAGTGAAGCAGGCTGTCCTGGGAACTGTGTGAAAGCATTAGGTGCTGACACTGCAGAGCACGTCTGGTCTAGACAGCAATCACAGGCCTGTGCAGAGCACCCCAGTCTGCTCATTTGCTCTCCACTGCTCCCTAAGCCTACAGTCAGACTCTGAGGGTTTAACCCAGCCAGCATTTACTAAACGTCTATTCCCAAAGCTAAGTGTCCCTCCAAATACTCCACCTCTTTCCCTACCCTGTATGGACCACACAGTACCTGGCACAACCCTCAGGGGCCTCTCCATGAAGAGATCCAGTCACACTATGTTGGTAGAACACTCAGCCCTGCTAATGCACTACTGTAAAATGCTCCAGAATTCCCCAACACTAGAGCCTTCCACAGCAGTAGTTAGTCTTTCGTGTCTCTAAGATCACTTAGCCTGTTTCCTGCAGTCTGTAAGTATTCTAGTGTCTTGAACATTAAAAAAAGAACAAAGAAAAAAGAAACTCTTTCAAATAGTGGATGTTGAATGTCTCCTCTAACTGTAAGCATCTTGAAGTCAATGATTGTTTTTTACTGTNTCTTCTACTCCTATAATCCTAACAGGTGCAAAATAAATAATGCTGAATAAATGAAATTAAAAAGCAGAGCATCAAATGAGATTATGAGTTCATAGAACAACATAAGCTTGAATGTTACAAGTCCCTACCTGGTAACTAACTGTTTTCTTTCCATCACTTCTAGTATGAGGTAAGGTTAATGGTCCTGATACTATCCAAACATCTTCAAATCTCTCCGTCAGCTCACGACAATACATTTCTATTCTGAAAAACAAACCAAAATATGTTACATGTTCACAGGCGTACATATAGGAAAGCAGCAAGCCACCAGTCCCTAGGAAAGACACCAAGACACCATGAGGTCACTGAAGAAATTAACTTAGGGATACCCATAGTGGTATACACCTTTTGTCCCAGCACCAAGGAGGCAGAGCAATTAGATCTCTGTGAGTTCAAGGTTAATCTGGTCTACAAAGAGTTCCAGACCAGCCAGGGCTACAGAGTAAGTCCTTGTCTAAAAAAAATTTTAAAGCCAGTAGGTGGTAGTGCATATCTTTAATCCTAGCACTAGGGAAGCAGAGGCAGGCAAATCTCTCAGTTCAAGGCCAGCCTAGTCTATAGATTGAGTTCCAGGACAGCCAGAGCTACACAGAGGAAACCCTGTCTTGAAAAACCAAAAAAAAAAAAAAAAAAAAAAAAAATTAAAGCAGTCTTTTGAACTTCAAACTACTTTAAAATATATATATATCAAATCTGGCATGGTGACACACATCTTTAATCCCAGCACTCGGGAGGCAGAGGCAGGAGGATCTGTATAGGTTAGACCTGTCTTGTCTACATAGTGAGTTTCAGGCCAGGCAAGACTGTAGCTATGCAAGCTCATCCCATCTGAAGCTGAAGGTAAGACTTACACGGAGACGTTTCTCAAACTGTCTCCTGCACTTACCTGTAAAAGTCAAACGCTAAGCTGCAATTCCCCAAGTGATGGCTATTTCTACAACACATATCATGAAAGACAGCTGGAACCCAACGGTCATTCTCTTTTCACTTGTCACCAGAATGTATCTTTCCTAAAAGGCTAAAGATACTAGGCACACGGACTCCCTTACTTAGCTCAACACAATAAACTCTTAGGTTCTGGCTGCCCCCTGTGGCAGCTGTCTCAGTGGAAACCACCTACACAGCACAGGGCTGGGGCCGAGACAACACACTCATCAACATGGCTGTGATGGGCACTTTTTATACTGCACTTGGACGAGATCTAAAAGAGATGGCAACACCTGCCACCATTGCTCTCAGGTTCTTTCACAGTGCAGATGCCCAGTTTCAAGGTGAAGTTCTCCTCCCTACAAAGATCTCCCTTGGGNAAAGAAAGTGTAAAAGGTTCCCATAGGTGTGCAATCAGCAACCACAACATGGGAAGGGGTAAGAAAACACCCCAGAGCTTTACCAAGTTGGAAGGAAAAGCTTTACAGGGAGTGAAATGGGGCCATGAGTTAAACCTGGACCTTAATTGGGTCCCAACAGCACCAAGACCCTCGGGGGAATGAACACTGGAAAGCTGGTGCTGAAGAGTTACTGTTAATTTTTTAAATGCAATGGTATTGGGGTTACATTTAAAACGACTCTTTTCTCCTAAAAATACAATTTATAATGTCATATATCATAATCTGAGCAGGTGCTGGGGTTAGAGTACACAATGAAAACAGATGTGTCATGACTGGTAACTAGTGAAGTCTTTACAGATTGCTCTCGTGGTTTTTATGCGTCTGTTTGCACATAAGCACATTGGTGGGGGTGCCAGAGGCCAGGAGAGGAGTTAGAACCCCTGAAGTAGAATTACAGACAGCTGTGGGCTAGCTGGTGTGGATGCTGAGAACCAAACTCCTATCCTTTGCAAGAGCAACACGAACTCTTAACCACTGAGCCACCTCTCTGGCTTCTGGGCTTTTAAGTATAGGGCATTTTCTTAATATTTATTTTTTAAAATTTATTTGTCTTTTTATGTGTGTGCTACCTGCATGTACATAAGTGTACACGTGAGAGCCTGAAGAGGACACTGGGTTCCATGGAAGTAGTGATACAGAGAGTTGTGAGCCATCATGCTGATGCTGGAAACTGAACTCAGACCCTCTAGAAGGGCAAGCAGTGCTCCAAGTGCTGAGCCATCGCCCTAGCTCTATTTTCTTTCTTTTGTTTGTTTGGTTTTGTTTTTTCTGGTGGTAGGGATGGAAGCCATGGCCCCTGGCCACATGAAGCAAGTGCTCTCTCTGCCAATGAGCACACCCCTAGCCTTATTTTGAACCATAAAATACTATACAGGAAAAGCACACTGCCTGAAACCACCTCAAACAGTGCTAGTCTCAGATGCCTGGTGAGACCACCTGACAGAACTTAACAATGTCAGAAGAAAGCAGAAGGCTCAGATGTTTTCTTTTCTACCACTAACATGGTTAAAGTCTGTGCTGAACTGTACCATACCAAAGCTGTGCTCTTGCAAAGCTCAGAAACAGGTAGGAGTGGTGGTGCACACCTGTCACCCCAGAACTTTCGAGACTGAGGAAGGAGAGTCACAAGTGGGAGGCCAGCCTTGGCAACTGACAGTGCCCCCCCAAAATGTTTAGAAACAAAGTGCCTTCCCTGGAATGCTGCTCAGTTACTATCAGGAATACTCTTTTGAGTAGTTTCTCTCAAATCCTGAAGAGGCTATCTTTTGAAGGCTGTTCTCCCAAATACAGCAAAGAGACTGGCCTTTTGGCCAGCAGAGCATCTGAAGAGCAACAGAGACAGCATATACACGCCAACAGACTCTCACGTCACCCACCATCCACACCTACCTATTCCAATAGCCAGAGTTATTATCGAAATTCTGAGGCACGATATTAGAAAGGTAAAAGGTTTCTGCCATGGCTTTCTGTGAAAGAAATGAAAACAGCGTGTTATTCCAGCATGCCTTCCCTTCTGAAGCCTCACAAGCAGATGCAGACAGCCCCACATTAACGCCTCAGCTCTAACAGTGCCTACAGGTCGACTCATCAGTGCCGGAACCGCTCACATCAGGCAATCCTGCTATCACCCATCTAGAGCCCCAACCTGCTAATACTCATTTAGATAAACAAAGACATAAATATCCCAAGACAGAAAACTCTGTTGTTATGTAAAATAACTCCAGGGCCAGTGAAACCGCTCAGCAGGTAAAAGAGCTTGCCCCACAGGCTTGTTACTCCTGTGTGGTACCCAGAACTGACATAAAGGTGAAAGGAAAGAATCTACAAAGTTGTCCTCTGGCCTCCACATACAATCCATGCACACGCATAATATACACAAAATAATTTTAATTAAAAAAAAAAAAAGACTAACCCTGTCTCAAAAAGGAAAAAAGTTATTAATTTTTAAAAAGACTATAAGCTGGGTACAGTGGTCCATGCCTATCATCCCAGTGCTTCCGAGGTGAAAACAGGATCAGGAACTCAAGGTCATCCTAAGCTACATAATGGGCTCTAGGACAGCCTGTACCACATGAGAGTGTCTCAAATAACAGTAACAACAACAATAATGAAAAATGAGAACTATAATGTAAGTTAGCTCAGTGTGTCTGGCTTTTCCTACCACTTATAACATCCAAAAGCNTATTTGTAAGCTCCAAGGACTAAAAGCCTCCAAAGAAAGCTTGAGAGTAAATTTCAGCTTTAAGCCTCTGGAGGAAAAGCCAACTTTCAGGAATTTTATTTATGAGGTGTGAAAAACAACAACAAAACATTTCGTTCAAAAGTGGCAGAGAACATCCTTTTCTCCCAGTTTCTAGCACCATACATTCACTCACTTGGCATGTCTAAGCTACACACACAAAGCTCTGCTCCAGTGTCTGTAGCCAACAGCTGCCATCACCACACCCATCTCNTCAGGATGGTTCTAGCCTGGCAGCCATTGGATCAGATGGACTGCCGCTCTGTTTCAACTTTCCTACAACTCTCAAACTTTTCAAAATAAAACTGTGTTAGGATCTGGGGTGTAGCTAGGTGGTGAACGTCTGTTTAATATGCACAAGTTAAAATTAAAAGTAAAGAAAGAGAAAAAGGAGCAGCTTCAGCTCCTAGTGGCTTTTCAGCCCCCTTTACGTTTAGAATTTAGTTTTCAGAGGCAAGAGACAGACAGACACAGACATTCTCAAGCTTTACAATTTGGTTCCTAGATCATCAGCCACACGTCCTCATCCTCTCAAAAGTATGCCTACACTGGAAAACTTGTTATTTCCTGCTGGGGCCATGTGTCCTCGTGACCAGCCACTTCCAACATAATCCTCATTGAGGGCACTGAAGGTTGAAGGGACACTGGGATCAGGCTTGAATTTACAATGTTTTCTGTCGGCATCACCTGAAGAAAAACACACAAAATGGTTATCTATGGGTCCTCTAAGGCAGGCAAGTTGGCTACTGTGGGAAGGTGTCNTTTCAAGCAGCTGGTATGAGGGACCACATGCATGTGTCAAGTTCCTAAANCAGGTTAGATATTCCATCTGAGCAAGGCCTTGGCCTAGGACAGGNTGCTTCTCATATAGTGCAGCTGTCTCTCACATTCTGACTCTGACCTTCCCAGTTAAAGAAAACTACCCTGGACAGAAGTCAAGTGAAAACAAGGAGGTAGTAAGGGGCACAGAAAACGTCACCACTACATTAACGTGGAAAAGAACCATTGTGTAACTCACAGCGGCTCTGACAGCATGCACAGGACCTGCACAAGATCAAACCAGACAAAATCCCAATAGAGNGGGGAAGGGAGTCACTAAGTCTCACTTCTCACAGAGGAGCCATTGGTAACTGATGGCTACAGGGACAGGGAATCAGTTTTCTTCAAGAATGCTGCCCCTGAGGGGTCACCCATGCTCCAGTACATGATCTGACACCCCGGCACATACTGGCAGCACTAAGTGGACTGGAGGGGAGGTTTAAAAAAAAAAGAACANCTGAAACTAGAAGGGNATAGTGGTGAAAGGGATAGGAAAGAAACTGAAGGAGACGGACTATGCGGGGGACTTATCAAAGCCCATTATATGCATATAGGAAATTCTCCAACAACAAAAAATAGGCCCTTAGCTGGGCAGTGGTGACACACACCTTTAATCCCAGCACTCAGGAGGCAGAGACAGATGGATCTTCGTGAGTTCAAGACCATCCTGATATACAAATCGAGTTCTAGGACAGCTAGGGCTACACAGAGAAACCCTGTCTTGAAAAACCAAAA
>LZPO01044062.1:1119651-1134828 GCA_001675575.1 Neotoma lepida
TGTGTGTGTGTGTGTGTGTGTGTGTGTGTGTGTGTGTGTGTGTGTAATATATATATATATAAAAATCAGCACACTTTTCAAATCCAGACAGGGTAACAGCGACAAGCTTAACTCTGTGTATATATATATATATATATATTTTTTAAAGACATGATACTTTAGTATAACTTTTTGTTAATTCAGTAGTACACACTATTTTCTGTTCTACAAAATGTCTGTTTTATAGCTACAAGGGTGAAAAGTGTCCTACTACATTTACACCTCACATATTCTGGCATACAAACAGTACTTAATCGAATTTGAGCCTTTTCAAAACTAGAAGTTTTTCGTTTTAGCACTTTCGAGAGCTTCCTCACGTCTACAGCCTGAAATCATAGACTAGTCACACCTCCAGACTTTGCAATGACTCGTCATGTTAAACCGTGAGAAACAGATGAATCCCAACTTTTAATTACAATTCATATATACAAGTTAGATAACACAGCTCAGTGAGACTCAGCTACCCATCCTAAGGGCAACACACACACTCTCCACTAAGTTAGACAAGTCTTAAGTTTTTTCTTCCAAATAATGTACAAATTTAGAAGTTGTTGGGAAAACTGATATATAAGATGGTAAATAAAAAGTGACATTTTCNGTTGGTTCCAAAATTGTCCCTGCAAAATCCCATGCTCTGCTGTGTTTTTTAACTCACTGTCTGTCACGTGCCAAAAGCTCTTCTTCACAGGAATCGACATCAAACTCGATGAAAGGTAAGTTTACAGTACTGCATAACACTAATCAGATTCAAGGACAAATGTGGAAAAATAGTGACAGGTGAAAATTTTGGCCTTTAACGTCACCATTGGGATCATATCAACTTCATAAGCAGATTCTCTTGTACAGTTGAAAAATGGCATCGTGTGGATTTGTGTCATGGTACTGAAATCTAGAAGTATGTTTCTAATCTGCGGTAACTTTCTCCTTCAGTTCTCAAGTACCACTCAATTTTCTTTGCATTTTTATAGAATTGCGGAAAAAGAAAATGAGGGAAGGCAAGCCGCTGGCATTTTAACAACTGCGCTCTTGCTGGTGGACCTAGCGTGTCAAATGAGGTCTCCTGCCCATGTGACGACTGCTTGCTCCCAGGCGGCCTCTGACAACTAGTGTTTCCTACCCTGGTCTCTGTCGTGCTTTTCCCTTATGGAGAAATTATTTGGCTAAATTCATACACTTAACTTGTGGCAGTGCTCTGGGAAAACCCCACTAGGGCTAAAGCACTTACAAGGACTGAGGTCAACAGTCCGCTAAGTGGGACAGACACCAGACACCCAGAGGGCTGAGTTGAAACCCACCAGGAACATGCTGACCCTGGTGTCCCATGGTCAGCAGGACAGCCCAGGGCAGGCAACTCATTGCTGAGTTACCACTTTTAATCTCAGCTTGCCGTCTATGCCCCAGAGACAAAAATTCAGATGTGGTGATAGCTGGTTAATTAAGCTTTTTGAACTGGTAAAAAAGGCTCTTTAAAAATATATATATATTTATTTAAAATACATCAAAATGACAAGCAGCCATATCCCACAAGGCCTAATTCCACAGCAACGTATACTACAGACATCTTCCCGGAACGCACTGTGGCAGTGGACAGGGGGCTTCTACCCTGCTGTCTGAAGGAATGCTCTATGTCTGAGCTCTAGCGACTGGAAATGTGTTACAAAGAGCTCATCTTTGGAGCTGATTTGCGTGCGAGATCAGCCAGTTAGGTTGCTTTGCCTATTCAGACATGTGAGAATACTGAACATGGCAGAACACACAGGACACAGGAAGCACTGTTCGGATGACACTCCCAACCTGTCCCACCACAGCGCCAGGACAGGCTTTCCAGAAGCCCCTGGGTCCACTGGGAAGAGTTTTGCTTTAAAACAAATCAGTGCCCACACTCAGCGGACCTCCTGCATGTGTGATAAGAGTCGGCAGTATCAAGAGGGCCCAGATGGTGACACTGTTCAACACAAGGTCTGAGGTAACTGGTTCTTAAAGTACCCGGATCACACAAGTGCATCCAGAAATTGGGGCTGGAAAGGGGGGAGACAGGGAAGGGCGGGGGCTAGAAAAGACAAGTAGAGAGAGCTTACAGCAGTTGCTTTTGAGGGGTGGGTGACAAAACCAAAGGCACAACAGAATTACATTCCAAGACAGGCGGCTGCAGAGCACAGAAGTGTTCTTTTATGGGGATCAGAAGCGGGGGAGCTGGCTTCCAGAATGCAGCTAGATCCGGAACTAAGTGTCCAAAGTAGAAAGGGGATAATATGTAAAACAACATTCTAGACCAGGACCAACAGACAGCACAGCTGGTTTGAAACAACACAGCAAGGATCTCTTAGCAGGAGCGCCCCCTCCAGTGTAGTTCTCTAAGCAGCAGGCTGGAGCCAGCAGGCAGGGTGTAGGGAAAAGGCCTTCAGCTGGACCGCAGAACTGGCCATGGGACAAAGGATCTAACTGAATTATCCACCTCCCTGTATCCTCATGCAAAGTCCCACCTAAGCAACCATCCATTCTCTCCTCAAATTCAAAAGGTGAGATGAAGGCTGCCCAGGCCTTGACAGAAACCCTCAATGGGCATCTGAAAGACACTCCACTTTGAGCTTCCTCTGTTGGTTCCTGGTTCACAACAGTTAGAGCAGAAAGCAGCACTGTTCAAAAGGGGCAAAATGTGCCTGGGAACTCTCCACTTAATTCTATCATTAATTATATCCATGTGCCCCACCATTTCCAAAGAATTCCTCAGTTTGGTCCTAGATAGTTCTGGTTAGTGGAACTCAGGCCACTAAATCCCCATTTTAATGTCTTCTGTAGCCCAAATCTTTCTCTAGACATGTCCCTCACAGTTTTGTCCTATCGCTTCCGAACCCACTAACATGACTATCTCTTATGTAAAGAGCAGACAAACTTTTAACATCAGAACCCTTTGTTCAGCAGAAATCAAACCCACTACAAGCTCCTCCTTTCGCCCAGCCACTGTCTTCTTCACAGGCAGGGAGCAGGGCAGAGACATCACTGCCCTGTGAGACGAGCTTGGGCCAAGGGGACCCNTAAAAACGACTCCAGGCTGCCAGTGTATTCAGGAACCCGTGCAAGTGCTAAGCTCCAGCACTCACACTTCAGTGTGCGCATGATCCTGAAAGTAAAGCTCATTGGCTTGGATTACAGAAGCATTCTCACTCCAGCTCACTAGTTTATAAAAATAATCTGTGGTACAAAACAATCTCCACACTGTGTGGAGGCAACTGTCAAGTGACAGAACTAAATATATGTGTGGAGCTACAGACTTCATAAAGTAAAACTTCAAGTGGTATCTGTTAGACAACTACTCTTTTATTTACAACACTATCTAACAACACTGATGCAAAGTCGTCAGGAGTCAGGGAATGGGCCTGTGCAACAAGGGTGGGTGCNCTAGAACTTGAGGAAGGGTTTGTTCATTCACAAAAAAACCCACCTCTGCTTGCCGTCGCCCCCAAAAAAACCTAATGGGGTCACACTTCTCCTAACTGTAAACTCAAACACAAAGTCTACAAATGAAATAGTACCTCTCATCTGCAGATGTCCAGATCTCCCTGTTTGAATGGTAGCCACGTGCACCCATATGGCTGCATATACTACGTCGGCCTAGACAGTCTACAGACACTGGCCTGGAGAACAAGGGGCCGTGCAGAGCCCATTGCCCCACACTGCCATTTAGGAAACAAGCATTTGAATTCTTGAGGGAAACATCGCCAGGTGCNGCCATGGACGGGGGAAGCAGCGCTGGGCTGGGCACTAAGGAGATACAGGNAGCACCGCAAGAGCAAAGTCTTCCTTCCTTCACACCTGGAAGATGCCAGCATGAAAAATGCTAAAACTTGGTTTAGAAAAAAAAAGATGTAGGCGTTCCCGATCTCAGTTCAAATTGTCAGCCCAGCAGTGATTTATAGTAATCACAAATAAGTCTCATTAGCCCACCGAAGAACTTGGGCTGATTTATTGATAGTTTATGGGCTTTTTGAACTAATTTTTTTTTAATGTGGTTGAATCAACTAATTGATTCCCAAGAAGTGTTTTAAACTTTTTATTTATTTTGTATTTATTTATTTTTCCTATAAAACTAAATCATTATCCCAAAACACTTCCCTAAACCTCCTAGAGGTCTGGGGTACATTCACAGTAGGACTGCTGGCTACAAAGCTACCCAGAACCACACTAAAGAGCCACGCATTGACTCCTGAATGCATGGAGATTTTAGCATCTAGACTGAAAAACTTCATCAGCTGAATTACTGGGCCTGCTTATCTNAAACAATGTTAGCTAAGATTTAAACTTGTCACCAGGCCGAACAAGCTGAGTACTTCTCAATTTAGCCTTTACAAACAGCCAGTGATGAAGGGGAGTTCCCATCACCTACGCTGAGAGAAAAGGGACATCTTGCAACCATCCTTTCTGGATGTTTCTCTAGTTAGCAGATGGATGGTTGGAGGGCATGCTGCACTTCTGGAACAGGCGTCATCTACCCCTCCTGAAATGTAGACCAGGCTCAATCATCTCTCCAAGGCTGTGCTACCAAAAGTCCAAAAAGATGAAAGAGCTGATGCTGAAGTGGAAACTGCTCTCTGATTCGGGNACATATCNAATGAGCTAAGTTCTTAAGAACAATGGCAGGAATTCAGCTTATAGTCCAGTAAGCCTCTGCTGTATTAATTATTTAGGAAAAAACAAACAAGACATCCTCCTACCCAGCAGTACACACCAGGAACTTCACACAGTAAAAGGTAAAATTCTGTGTGTAAGGTTGCCATCCAGTCCTCTAGCTCTGGATGGAACAGTCACTTCTTCGCCTAAGTGGCTAAGCATAGGAACCACCACATGACAGGCTTTCTGAGCCAAAAAAAGCGCATGGCAAACATTAAATATTTGTAGGCTGGCCACCAAGAAAAATCCTTCACAAAGCCTAAGCCCTAGGGCAGAGAAGCAAGACAGAGAGGGTCAAGGGTGTGGTCAACTCCAGGGAGTAGAATGGCAGCATCATACACTATGCTAGAAGCTCAAGCCTTGTCAGGAAGGCTGGCCCAGCCCCACCCAGCAAGCCTGGTTGTCTAGTGATGAGAAACAGATCTGCCCTTTGCTGTGGATGTGTGAACAGAAGGCCCAGCGCTTGCCCTTGCATCTGGTGTCCATGGTACCAGGCCAGCCCATGTTAGCCCAGATGCTAAGGACTGTTCATAGCCTTCCATGCCATTCCCTGTCAATGAGGGTCTTCTGCAGAGCCCGACAACACAGCAGCCCTGTCTTTGCTTGCTTTGTCCTTCTCTGACGTATTCACAGAAATCTCTGGCAACAAATGACTGCCTATTATCACAGGTATGTTAACCAGAACATTCTCCGCCAAAGCCTACTGCCACAGGAGCCTGTCTGGACCACCGCATGCAGTGACGGAAGAAGAAAGCATCTCTAGCCATTTCTCGTCCGACTTATCTCATCCCTTTCCACACACAGGGACTTCCTCAGTCTTCCAAAAAAGCTCAGATGAGAGAAGGAAAAGTGACATGAAACCTGTAGGAAAGCATAAGGCAGAGGCCCCAGAACCCCTGGACACAAGAAGAAGAAAAAAAAAAAGAAAGAAAATCAAAGGCCACCCAAGTTTCCAGGCCACACCCTGGAAGATCACCTAGCTTCCAGCCTGGAGCAATGGGGTACCTTACCTGAAGCTTCAAGGCGGTCTCCAGCCCCTCTTCACAGACACCACCACCCAGACTCCCTTTTCCAGGCCACAGCAGATGGATACCACCTCTTGACACTCTATTCTGATGCAAAGGCCCGACAAGGACACTGCTGTGGCTGGACATAAGGTCAGCAAAGAGGGAGGCCACCCCTAGGAACGGTATCAGGCCTGTCCTGCCTGTATGTGTGATGACTGGGATGTCCCACACCAGAGCTCAGCCAGGCCAGGAGGCTTATGACAACCAAGCCAGCACACAAGAGAAAAACCACCCAGGGTCACAAGATCACACAGGGAAGCTGAGTTAAGTGTTTGGCACATCGTGTGACTGGTGACTGGGCCACTCCTGCAGCGAAATAGCTACATTTCTTAGTGGTTTGTTAAGGGTCAAAAGTAGAGGTCCCCACTGCCTGAGGAGAAAGCTAAAGAAAGCAGATATGGCACTTTTCAATAAATATTTAAAGCTCCTTAAAGAAATAAGTGGGATAGAAAAGCAACTGCTGTAAGACCTGTTTTGCTAGAAAAAAGTATTCTGAGAGAAAATACCATAGCACAAAATCAAATGGGGGAGGAGGGGATACACATAACTTACAGAAACAAAGTACATGTCCCCCTAACTACCTGGCCAGCCCACAGTGATCCACGGAGACAAAGGCCAAGGTCTCAGAGGGAAGCCAGCAGTCCCTCAGCACCCTGTGTACAAACACCCACAGAAAAGAACAAGTCCGTGGCACCACACACGACACGCTGAGGGGTGCGGCTGCCCAGCCGTGAGCTGTGCCCTCCCAGACTTCACGGCACAGTGACAGGCGCTACAGAGTCTACCTGCTGCCCAAGGAATTAACCCTCAAGTACTCCCTAGAGTGGGTCTGAGGGCTGTGGTACTGCCAAGTTAAAATAGGGGTGTCATCCTGAATACTACCCATGGGACTTAGGGAGCAACACCTGACCCTCTAAGCAACCTAGGAGGAAGTGGCCTACTCTCAAGATAGAGATGTACTGTTTAAATAATATGGTCTAAACCAGAGTGATGAATGCCCAGACTCAGCTCAGACAGCCAACCTACAGCTGATGACAATTATTTACAAGGGAACTTTTATCAAACAAAAATGGTAGTGCTGACTAGAAGACACAAACTTTTTTTCTTTTTCTCTATTTCTTTTAAACTTCCTTGTCATAAAAGCCAACTTACATTAAAATATACTTCCTACAAGACAACACAACTAACAAAATATATAATTAATAAAACGTACACAAGTAGAAAATTCTGAGGTATTTCTGGTTTGAGGTGGTCTGTGGTCGTGAAGTTACTTCTTTTACTTTTTAAAATTTAAACCTCGGAAGCCACACAGTAAAGTATGTGTATATATGTGGATGTGTGTGTTCTGTCTGAAAAAAAATTAGCATGTTTCATAAATAAAAAAAAAATTCCAATGTCGAAACAGCAGCATTAGGAACATTCAGCGCCTGGAGCAAGGTTATGGCGTAATAGAAAAACAGTTTTAGAATATGCACCACTTTAAAGGGTCTGGAGAAAGCCGTGGAGTCAGTAATGCCGCTGCATGGGGTCAAGCTGCAGGCCAGCAAGGTTCCCACCCAGGGATCCTCCAGGCCACCCACACTGTGCAGGGGGCACCACAGGCATTTCCCCAAACTGCCAAGAGGAAAATGCAACTCAGTATTTCCTCCAAGAGACCTACAGCATCATGTCTAATGAAGTGTTCACTAAACTGTCATATCCTNCCCTAGTCCTAACACACGAGCAAGGGAGTGTTTCCTCTGACAGCCAAGCCCGTTAGTGGGAAGAAACTGGGCAGGTGGGCAGCCTTGCCCCACTCCTGGACTTTCTCCAGACCCTGTGCTTGCTATTAGTACTGCTCGGCCCCCATAAGGTCCTTGCCCTCAGTCCCTTGTTACCTGAGAAAATAACCTCCATAGCCAAGAGTGTTGCTCCAAATGTGCCCAAGTCCAGTGTAGCTCTGCTCCGAACCCTCCCCAGAACCGTCCTCCCTTCCAACGTCAGTCTAAACAATCCTCATCTCGTTTTCCCTCAGTTGGGTCAGGATGACACCCATGAGATCCACGAAGACACATCTGCCATTTCTTAAGCTCACTGCCTGAAAAGGGAGAAACACAAAATAAAGGGGTGGGGGACCCCTCTTCTGAGGAAGGGTATGTTCATGTAACAGTCTTCAAAGGTTCCTCTAGTAGAGATTGCAGCATTGAGTTTCCTAAGACAGGAGACGGGTTTCTTTGTGTTACAGATTCTGAGACGACAAAAGAGAACGCAGGGGGAGATGAATCCCGAAGGACAGGAGGCTCTACAGCATGGCGCTGGTTCTGCGTTCACAGCTCAGCACCTCAACGCCTGCTGACGTGTCCGCTGTTTGCGATACAGTAGAACAATATGCTGGTAAAAACTGATCCAATCCAAAAATAATATTATTAATAATAATTATAATAATAATAAAAGTCAAGGTAAAATAGCAGCTGCATTTTATGTGTTTGTTGGTTTTATGGGATTTCCAAAACAAAACACAACTTGTTTCCTTTTTTCTTCAGATCCACTGAGTCTGGAGAGACACTCGTATCCTAGGCTGAGATGCTGGACTCTTTAGGNGGCAGGTCCACATTGGTGACAGAGGTCACCAGAGAGACTAGACAGTCCGAGGTAGTGCCGTTGACCGACCTCCTGATCAGGGACACCCGCTCCTCCACGCAGCCTGCAGAAAGGCGAGCCTCTGCATCGTGGTCCCAGCACTCCTCAATGGTCACACAGAGCTGGGCCAGGCCCTGCAGAGCAGTGGGAGGGAGAGGAGAATGCTTGTTAGGACTAGCACTGAGGGCAGCAAGTGATGATGTGTCAGGGGATCAGGCAGAGCCCATGGCCCAGTCACAGCCACTGCACGTCAATTAGAAGGTTGCAGATTACAGGCCCCCAGGCCCCTGCCCTCCTGTTAGTCACCCCAGAGGCTGGGCCTCCCTTAGAGCCCCAGGGGAATGTTCACCAAACTTCACCACAGGAAGAAGAGGAACTCCNGTAACCCAGGACAGATGTAGCTGCTAGCCTTGGAGTACCGGGACTCAAATCAAATAGCACACAAAGCCCAAACACAAAGGCCCAANTTTAGCAGTTGAGCCACAGTGGGAGCAAGGAGGCCAGGGCCTACCTTATTCCCCACAACCTCAGAGATACCTCCCTAGAGTCCAGGGAACGTGGCAGCCTTCCCTTGTTAATAGACCCCTGCCATACAGGGCAGGTCNCCTCACACCCCCCCATAGTCTCCTGAACCCAGCTTCCTCACCGGATGCTTCAGCCAGTGATCCTTAATGGTAGGCCTCATCTTCTTGTGGACAACTACCTCCTGCAATTCCTCCAGTGAAGGGTGTTGGCCAATCTCCTCCTCAAAGGGCAGCATATACTCATCGACAGGCCCTGAGAGGTGAGAGGCTGGTGAGATCACCCGAGGCCCAGCTCCCAGTTTCCAACCCGGGACACCCAGGGCTGCCAACCCACTCACCATCTGCAGCCTTGCAACGAGAAACAAGCTCCCACAGCACCAGCCCCATAGCGTACATGTCGATGCGCAGGAAGGCGTCTCTCTGGAAGTTAATGGCTCCCTCCAGCACCTCAGGGGCCATGTACCGTCTAGTGCCAACCTACATGAAGACAGGAGAGGACAGGGTCTCCAGAGACCAGCTACACTCAAACACACAGCTGGGAGAACCACAGCCTGTGTGCACCAGACAGGTGAAGACAGAAATTCAAAGCACAAAGCCTCTGAGGCAAAGCCCTGCTCCGTCAGAGTTAAGATTATATCTGATAACTGTAAAAATAAAANNACAGCACTGATGAAATAGCTACACGGGTTCTAGAACATCCCAACAAGCTATTCTGAGGCTTTGTACTCTACCAAGATTAATACCTGAAGCAAGGCCACACACTCAGAAAGTGAGGCAAGAGAATCAGGAGCTCCGGACCAGCCTGAACTACAGAGAGAGACCCTCTAAACAAGGGAGGTGGAGAGACAGCTTAGCTCCCATGGTACTTGTCACTCAAGTGTGAAAATGGAAGTTTAAGATATCTAGAACCCACATAAACAACACCAGCACCTGGGAGACAGAGGCAGGGTCCCCGAGCAAGCTGGCTAGACTAACTGGTGAGATCTAGGTTCAAGTGAAAGACTCAGCCTTCATATACAAGGTGGCAGATGATCAAAGAAGATTCCCAGTGACTACCTCAGGCTTCCACATTCAAAGGGGAAAACACCTGCTAAATAAGTAAATAAAGCAAAATTTAAGAGGCTGAAACAAAACATCNAGAAAACACCAAGTTTTCACCATTTAAAAACACCAAGTGACTCTGCAGGATGATTTGCTGGCTTAGTTTTTCACAGCATTTGGCTGGGGTCCTCGGCACCTTTCCTCTTATTTTATCTCACTTAGTAATTACAACTGAGGGCAGGTGGGTGGCTCTGTGGTAAAGCTGCTTGTTGCCAAGCCTGACAACCGGAGTTCAATGCAAGGAACCCACATGCTCTGAAAAAAAATAACCAACTTCCTAAAGTTGTCCCCTAACTAAAGCCTCTATACACACACACACACACACACACACACACACACACACACACAATGTATTTTTGAAAAATAAATAATTACAACAGAAAGACTGAAATACAAGGACGAATGGCAGAAGCCCAAATGGGGAGCCTGGATTGCTCAGCTGATTGGCCAGAGGAAGCGTCACCAACCTCCAGGCCTTGGTTTCCTGGCTGCCCAGACTCCTTACCTGCCCATGGGTGTCCCCTGGAGGCTTCCCTGGCTCAAATCGAACGGCCAGGCCAAAGTCGGCCAGCACAGCAGTGAGGTCACTCTTCAGCAGCACATTTTTGCTTTTGAAGTCCCTGTGGAGAAGACCAAGAGCCTCACTAATCATCAAGACCCAGCCTGCCTCAAGTCATGGATCGTGATCCTCCTCCCACCATGGTTCTCAAAGTACTAGTGCTGGGGCTTGCAGCTCCCAGCTTAAACCATGCCCAGCTCTCTGGGTCAGGAGGTAAAACTGCTTGGGAGTCCCTCACTGCCTTCTCTGGGAGGCTTTGGCTGGAGCCTGCAGAGCAGGTCCTACCATGGTGGCTGGGCAGACCCTATACCACAGTTCTAAAGGCCAGACCATAAATTCTCAGAGGGTACGGCACATGAGTCTTCCGAGAAGTTTACAATGTTTGGAATGGAACAAGAATTTAAAATTAGCTTGCCAAAGCTGCACAGGCAGGGCAGAGCAAGACCATGTGCAGGCTCTCAGCTCTGCAGTCCTCAGTTTCCCCAGCTTCTATCTCAGCCTTGCTGTGAGGATTAAACTGAGGACAACAGATTTGTCAGGCCACCCCAACACTCACATGCAAGAGCCAACCTTTGCCTTACGAAAAACCTTTGCCTCACGTATGTCACTACTGTCAGCANCACCAGGAGCCCCTCCCTCAGTCACAGAGCCAGACTAAAGTAGCTGNGNGGCCTTGATTCAGCTGCAGTCTTTCTACTATTGCTCCATCACCTGGAAGGCGGGGCCCACAAGGATAGCTCACCTCACCAGACTGGAACAAGGTTCAGCGAGTTGGCATTTCTTGTGGATTTGGAACAGTGTCTTCTTTAGGGGAGTGGGGTGAGAAGGGTCTCACTGTGTGGCCTTGGTTGACCTGGAATTCACTATGTAGACCAGGCTGGCCTTGAACTCACAGAGATCCATTTGCTTCTGCCTCCCTAGTGCTGGGATTAAAGGTGTGTACTACCCTACCCAGCCCCAGTGCATGCTATTTAATGGCACACAACAGTGCCAAGTGATTCAAGGCTGGCATGATGGCTCATGTCCATAAGCCCAGAGTCTGGAAGACTGTAGGAGTCATGAGTTCAAGGATAGCCTGAGCTACATAATGAAACATAACTCAAAAAAAAGCATGGCCAGGTGGTGGTAGTACACGCCTTTGATCCCAGCATTTGCGAGGCAGAAGCAGGTGGATCTCAGAGTTCAAGGCCAGCCTGGTCTACAGAGCGAGTTCTAGAACAGCCATGGCTACACAGAGAAACCCTGTCTTGAAAAGAAGAGATGGCTCAGAAGTCCTAACAGATCCTAAGACAGTTTTAAGAGCCCTGTGACGACAAATCATTTTTGTAATACTCTATCATTTGCCTTCAATCCCAGGAGTATAATGTCATCATCATAATACATAGCCAAACACACTTGCTGTACACCAGTGAGCATCAGCAAACATAATTAGATAGATAGAGTCCTTTTAAGGATACAAAATGGTCTTGACCAAAATCTGAGACCTAACTACAAGAGCCAGCTCTCCTAAGCAAAGGAGTTAGCACTTCCTCTTGTGCCCAGTAGAGGGCTCAGAACACTGGCCTGGAAAGCCATCTCCAGCATAGGGAAGGCCAGGTGCAGACACATACATTCAGGAACGGGAGTGGGGGGGGGGGACGACACGACACGACACCTCTGGTTTCCAACACCAGCCCTCTTGGCAACTCCAGCACATGTCAGGGAGGGCTCCTTAACCCAGGTACCTGTGGGCTATAGAGGGCTTGTGGCCCTCGCCACGACACCAGGGCACATCCTCATGCAGGTATGAGAGGCCTCGTGACATCGTCTCTGCCACATGACACAGTTCATTCCACGTGATGATGTTCCCCTTGAGGTAATCCGTGAGGGAGCCCTAAAAGAAGGCAGCACAGATTGTGGGTAAAGGCTCCAAATGCAGGACAAGATGCAACCCAGCCAAGCCCCAGGAGGAACATCTCACTGCAAAAGTGCCAAGTGTGCAGAGTGGTGATTCTCGCCGTGAAGTGACCCCGGGAGAGAGGTGCACCTGATCCAGGCAGGGGTCATGAGACCAGACTATCTGTCTCATTGGGGTCCTTCTGGTGGGTGCAGCTCACCTTGTCATGGAAGGCTGTGATAAGCCACAGCTCCACTTCCAGGTTGGAGCCTCGCTTCTCAGCAGCGATGAACTGCAGCAGGTTCTCATGCTTCATGCCGGGCGTGCTGAAGATCTCCCGTTCACTCTGCCANGACTGCTTGTCCTGAGGCAGGGAGGCAGCTCAGTCCTGCCACTCAGAGCCCCACAGCAGCACAGCCACCCAACACACCCATCTCCATGCCCAGGCCCTGGCTTCCCAGCCTCAGCACCTGCAAGAGGCATCTGGAGAACCAGGCCAACCACAACCTCTGAGGTGGCTGACGCCAGCACCCTGACTTACAAATGNGATCACAAACACCAAGTGAGGTGCCCAGTATCAGCCAGCAGGTGCTTGACTTGCTAAGCGTCCTGGGCAATAACTATTTGGACTGCCTGGGTCTGAAGCCTCCCAGGAGATCATAATGTCAAAAACCAAACTCAGGGACTGGGGAGATGACTCGGGAGGTAAAGTGCCTGCTTGGCAAGCACGAAGACCCAAGTTTGAATCTCCAACAGCTACATAAAAAGTCAAGTGTAACGCCAGCCTATGACCCAGTGCTAGAAGCAGGAGGGGCAGAGACAGAGGATCCCTGGGACTTGCTTGCCAACCAGTCTAACCAGTCAGTGAGCTCCAGGCTCAGTGAGAGACCTTGTCTCAAAAAAATTAAAAAGAAGCTGGAAAGGTGGCTCTGGGGTTAAAAACACTGGCTGCTGTTCCTGAGCACCCAGGTTCAAATCTCAGCACATACATGGAGGCTCACAACTGTCTGTAACTCTACTCTCAGGGATCCAACACCCTCTTCTGGCCTCCACAGGTACCAGGTATGCATGTGGTACACACAGATACATGCAGACAAAACACCCATACACATAAAAATAAATATGTTTTATTAAAAATAAATAAAAATAAAAAATTTGGGGGCTGGAGAGATGGCTCAGAGGTTAAGAGAGCACTGGCTGCTGGCTACTCTTCCAGAGGTCCAGAGTTCAATTCCCAGCAACCACAGGGTGGCTCACAACCATCAATAATCAGATCTGGTTCCCTCTTTCTGGCCTGCAGGGACACATGCAGACAGAACACTGCATACATAATAAATAAATAAATAAATAAATAAATAAATAAATAAATAAATAAACAAACAAACAAACAAACAAATCTTTAAAAAATTAAAAAAATTGCAGTGGTATTTGCTCCACCCATGACTTTGGGCTATAGGGCCCTAAGGAGGCGGTGCTTCTTGCCATTGTACATGACCTCTTAAATAAATTTTAAAAGTATTTTGACTTCAAAATTTGGACCTAAGAATATGTTGCTTTGGAAAGGAGGCTCTGCTTTTGTTTCCACAGGAAGAGGCTGTGGATTCATTCCAGGTTAAGATGGATCAGATTTGATCAAGAGAGACCTCCTGAACCTTGACAGATGGTACCTATCAACAAAGGTTATAGCTGGTTTTCCCAGGACTTGACCATTATCTCAAATTTTCTCAGGATCCCCATAAGATTGCCAGTGCCCCCAATCAGCAGGAAGTAGTATGAAAAGCTATGCCCAGATTCCCAAAATACTATTTATAAATGTTTATTTTTATTTAAAGGGGTTGATTATAAATGCAATCTCTTTCTAATGAAGAAAAGGGGATATAGATATGATAGGATGAAAGGGTAGATTATTGAATCTACTTTTAAAGAGCAACAACTTGTTTGAAGTTTTACATTGCTATGGATTTTAGCTTATTGATACAAATTTAAAGTTAATTTTATTATACTGTATGTATATTTCTACTCTTGTTTAAGGTATTATGTTTATGCAACTCATTTAAAATTATAATGTATAATTAAGAAATACAGATTAATAATTAGTCATCTATGATAATCAAACTTCTAGTCATGTTAGTTAAGTTTTCTAGGTATACATAGATATATTTCAATTAGGTAGGTAATCTTCAGACATTTCAAAGACCAATAGAATATGACATTTAAAATGTTTTAAAAACTTAGACTTTTCTGAACAGTGAGACATGTCTGCTCCTGGCAACACCAATTTACTTCAAAGAGGAAGATGGGTATCAAAGACACTCCATATGGAATTTATCTTCTTCTTGGCAAAACTGGCCATTTGGGCAAGAAACTGCTCTTGCCTGGACTGCTTGACAATATGTTGTATAGACATGCAGAACCCATAGGAAAATGACCACTAAACTTTGCCTAAACAGGGTGAGATGGTCCCTCAGGTTCCCACTTCACAGAAGATACTGCCAGACATTGTGTAGGACACAGAGGAAAGCAACTGAGAACTTTNCCAATAGGTGAGACAATCCTTCAAATTTCCTGCTTCACTAAAAATCTGCCAGAGACTCTAGCCCTGTAGGCTGAAGATGGATGGCCCAATACTGCAGAGGAACTTTGGGTGACTGTCCAGGCAGCCAAGTGTCTCTGTCATTTCTAGAATTTTGAAAGTTGCTTGCAATGCACTTTCTGTTTAGTTAG
>LZPO01044062.1:1147054-1158964 GCA_001675575.1 Neotoma lepida
CCCTCTGTGAGTTCACACACACTCAGGAAGCAGAGCTCAGGCCTGGGTACAGCTCAGTGGGGCGTGCCCTTGGGGCTGAATCTCATCCCACCCATTCCTGTCCCTCCCTCCTCCCTTCCCTCTCTCTCTTGCTCTCCTGACTGCTCTGAGGTAAGCAGCTTCCTTCCACACTTCCACCATGTCACTGCCTTGCCACAGACCTAAGCATCAGAGCCAAGCCATGTTGGAAAGAGCAGCGTCGTTGTTAAATTCAGATAGGATGACCCCAATCTNGAGTGCACCCAGGTCGGCTTCCACTGGTTATGTCTTTAAAACCATCACCAGTCACTAAAACTGGGCAACTGTAGAAAGAAACTGAGGCCTAGGATGAGGTAAATCTTCCAGAAAGCATTTATAGGTGCTTCTGGCTGACAATAAAGACATTATTAANGTCAGAACATTTTAATTCAACATTAGGATTTGTCTGGATCTTTGACTAACTGAAAAGGGCTGACTGTACCCAGCCCTTGCTCAGTACTGGACCTCTTGTCTTCCCAGTCTCACAAGGCTGTCCTGTACAACAGTCTCTCAACTGCCCCAAGGCTTGACAGAAAACAGACCCTGTGGCTAAAGTTATCTATCACCCATGCTCACAAAAATCCTGCCTGCAAATCTTCACTCCTCTTAGCTTCAGCCAGAGATGCTGTCTTTATNTTCTCTGGCCTGTTTGTTGCCTTCAGCAAAGGGACTGCCCCTGATTAGCAGGAGAGAAAGACTCTGCATCTGCTTTTTACTCAGTTTCTAGACATTTCTTCAGGACTAGTGTGCCCCAAATACACAGACACTGAAATAACCTAGATTCCAAGCTTTTCCTGGCTTCTATCTCTGTGTTTCAGACGTTGACCAACATCTGGGTATGCTTCCCCAACACGCTAGGCCTTTTCATTTGTTCTCCGAAGCTCTACCCTACCTTCCACAGTGCCTCTGCTTGCCAACCTCCACNAAGGCATTGCTTTCTTGATTCCTCTCATCTATCAATAGTTCCAGCAATTGCTAAGATTTACAACTTGAATTCTCTCAAACTGTAGTAAAACTGCCTTGGGACTTCAGAAAGTGAGGAGGCAAGGGCACAGGCAGGCAGGCAGGCAGGCACCGAGTTCACCAGCGTATACAAAACCACCCATGGAAAGTGTTTAACAAGAACAGAGACCACAAGACAAAACCCCAAAAGAGTAACTTCCAGCTGAGCTCAGTAGCCTGGGCCTTCACTTCTGGCACGTGGCAGAGGCAAGCAAATGGCTGGGAGTTCCAGACCCAGTCTCAACAACAACGAAGTGGCTTCCACTCCAAATATAACCCAAGAGGAAAACAAAATTCACTCTTTTAACTACTATCTTTATTCCAAAATGCTATAGACTGATCTGTGTCACCACAGCATCCACAGGTCAAAACATCAGCCTTCAGTGTGCCTGAGGCCAGCCTGGTCTACACAGAGTTCCACGACAGCCAGGGCTAAAGGTTCCCTGCTTTGAACAACAAAAAAATAAATAGACAGGTGATAGAAGAGGTCATGAACCATCTTTCTAAGAGGAAACTCTGAGTGCACACAGAGGAAAGAAAGGCCACAGTGGCAGACAGCCACTGTAAGCCAGTAGGAAGGAAGAGCCTCTTCCGTCAAGCCAGTGGCCATCTTACTCTTGAACTCGAGTCTCCAGTGCTGTGTGATTTCCCACTAAGTCTACTGTGCAGACAGAGGCATAAATAGTATATGTCACCAGGACGATGTAGAAGAGCCAACTGGAACAGTCTGCATACTAGAGACATTGCCACAAGTATAGTGTCATCAAAATTCATGAGCAGGGCCTGACAAGTGGGCTTACATCAGCTGAATCAAAACATTGAGGAGATGCCGGACTTTGGAAATCACACCATCCCAAAATGCCTTCCCTACTTTTACATGTAATCATGGCAGAGGACTGTATAAGGAAACCAGAGACATACCTGCTCATACAGAAATTCCTGAGGCCCTTCTCATGAGATCTTTATTACCACATATACAATCAGAATCTCGCCACACCAACACTGTCAAGCACACTGTGCCCAGAGCCAGTGCCCATTACCCAGAGCTCTTCAGCCACCCTCAGCAGGTGCCACAGTCCCTAAAGAGGGTTAGAGGTAGCACACAGCATGGTAAGTGGCACACAAACTCAAGCTCACGAATCCCAGCTAGGCTACTGCCATGTNCCTTGATGTCACNATAACCGTGACACCTAAACAGGGTGCAGCTTCTGATGCTGATACCATCTCCAGTGTGGCTACTTCAACCTCTGTGGTCAAGCTCTGTGGTTGAGGCTGAAGTCTAGACCGCAGGAATCCACACACTGCCAGAGGGTCAACTGCCATCTCACCCAACTTCTGCACCTGCTGCCATCACCTGCCATGTTCAGTGCTTATTTAAATGTGAAATACACACATCTTGTGTTATTGTCATTCATCTGCATAAATGATATAGAATCAGAAAGCCCACCAGTAGGAGGCCAGATAAAACATAGTCCATATCCATACTTGAGAATTTTGCAAGGCGATTAAAAAGAGTAAACCAGGCATGGTGGCCCACGCCCTTAATCCCAGCACTTGGGAGGCAGAAGCAGGAGAATCACCACAAATCTGAGGCCAACCTGAGCTACACAGTGAGTTCCAGGCCAGTGCAGGCTACAGTAAGACTTTGTCTCAAAAGTCAATCAGTCATGGTGATCTAGTTCCTGCTCTGCCTATTAAAAAACAAAAACAAAAACAAACAAAAAGACCTTAGTNGACATATGTATTAGAAAGGCTGTCTCCATGGATCTGAGTTTAAAAGATGTGAAAATCACGGACACAGCGAGCAAGATTGATCTGGCCCAGGAACGGTTCAGGGCTGTGAAGATGGTTATATAAAAGGTAACAAGCAAAACTAGTTTATACTGTGGAGTCAGGAGAGTGGCTACCTTAGGAGATGGGTGCAACAATCAGAACGGAATGAGGGGGCTTCAGAGCACACTTAGGATTCACCAGGCCCTGACTGCAATCTGAGAGTCACTGAGACAGGAGGGGAGTTTGGGGAGACACAGACTTATAAATGTCTAATTCTTGTTTGTTTTTTGTTTTGTTTTCCAAGACAGAGTTTCTCTGCGTAGCCCTGGCTGTCCTGGAACTCACTCTGTAGCCCAGGCTGGCCTCGAACTCACAGAGATCCGCCTGCCTCTGCCTCCCGAGTGCTGGGATTAAAGGCTTGTGCCACCACTGGCCAGCTAAATGTCTAATTCTTGATCTGGATGCTGACTGCACAGGTGCATTCAAGTTCATGGAAACACAACACATGAAGTGCTAACTCATGACAATTACACTTTTCTTCTTTAGAAAATTTGTTTAAATCATTATTTTATTTTATGTGTATGGCTGTTTTGCTTAAATGTATGTCTGTGCACCATGTGCATTGCCTGGTGCCCACGGAGGTCAGAAGAGGGCGTTGGATCCCCTGGAACTGAAGTTACAGAGGTTTGTGAGGCACCATGTGAGTGCTGGTATTCAAACCTGGGTCCTCTGAGAGTAGTCAGTGCTCCTAACCACTGAGCCAACTCTCTAGCAGCGACCCTCCCCCCATGCTCATTCTCAATTTTTGTGTTGTGGGTCAAACCCAGAGCCTTGCACATGCTAAACACCTTCTACACCCATTTCTACATGTACCAGCCTATGCTCCATTCATCACCACCGGCTTCTGTACATACCTCATACTTCAGCTAATGCCTGAAACAGTGATTCCATTAGGGACTTCCCAAAGGAAGGGTGCTAATGCTCAAGCCGTGCTTGGTCCCGGGAACTCGGAAGATAGAAAGAGCCAGTTCCCACAAACTGTCCCCTGACCTCCACATGCACGCCACAGCACCTCCCACACACACTATGCATTTTTATTAAAATGTAAATAAAAAATAAAACTCTTTTTGTACATATTACCCATAGTTACACTATGGGGGAAAATGCCTGAAAGAATATGTACCAGCCACAGAAGACTCACCTGAGATGAGGAGGTAGCTCANCTGGGAGGGCATTANCCTGGCATTCATGAAGCCCTAGGTTCCACCCCCAGCACCACAGAAACTAGGTGTAGTGAAGCACACCTGACACCGCAGCACTCAGGAGCTGGAGGCTCACAGTTCAAGACTGGAGGCGGCGGCTGCATAGCTGAGCCCAGGGCAGACTGGACTACAGAGTCCTTGTCTCAGGAAGGGTATGGGGGGAGGGGGGAGGAGAAGGGGTTCAGCAGGTAGAGTGCTTGCTGCTCTTGCAGAGGACCTGGGTTCCGTTCCCAGCACCCACATCACGCAGCTCACAACCACCTGTAACTCCAATTATAGGGGATCTGAAGTCTTCTTCTGGCCCCCGAGGGCAATGCATGCACACGGTGCACAAAACTTACAGGGTATGTTAAGGGCAAGAGCTTACTCAGGAGACACTAGGCTTTTGGTTTCCCATCTCTGTTTTTGAGACAGAGTCTCCATAGCCCAGGCTGACCCCGAACTCATCGTCCTGCTCCTCCCAAGTGCTGGAATTATAGGCACGCACTACCACACTCAACTTGAGACCCTGGTTGTACCTACTAAATGTACAGCTAAATTTCTGCAACTGAATATGTATGTATTACTTGAATGGCTATAAACTTAATAAAAATTAAAAGGGGGAGGGAGAAAATAAGGCTCATGTGACCTCTGCTCCCAACAGTGGTTAACCAAGAGACCCTTGGGTAAGGGAAGGTTTGGGTACAAAGGTTTTCAGAGGAAGCAAGCCCAGCCCCACCCTTGGGTAGGGGTCACTCACCTTTCTCAACTAAGCCTGAGTCCCTGATGCTTCTAAGTCACTTTGCAGATGAACCTTGACCCTCATGTTCTGTGCAGAGATGCTAGATCTCCTGGGGGTCTGGGCCACAGATAAGGCTCCCACTGAACCCCACTTTGAATTCANATACAAAGGAAATCCCCCCAAATACACAAGAGAAATGTTTCCTAACCCGTGGCTGTCAGCCCAGGGTTTGAGAACTCACAAAAACTTTCTGCATCATTGAACAGGACACAGTCAGGCTGGAGGTAGGTGAAGAGTTGACAGTCAGATGGCACTGTCACTGGACCTGCACACACTGTACAGCACTGCACAACCAGAAGAAAAGACCATCCTGGCATGAACACTCCAGTCAGCTCCCAAGTCAGCCTCCTGCTTTCTTTCATTGGTTCAGGTCTGGAGGGCAGTCAAGCATCTCCCTCTACTCAGATGGACAGACAACAGCTGGTCTGGTCACATCCTCCCAAATACCCGGCCACAAACANGGAGAAGCAGCCTCCTCCACTTCAGCCAAGCACTTGGGTTTCCAACAGCCTCCCCTTTCCTCCGGGAACTAATTTTAGCCTTCTTGGTTCTCAGAGGTAGAACCGAAATAGTCTGCTGAGGAACACATTTACAAACAAGAGCATTGGCTTTGCCTCACAAAACACCTCAGCTGTAGCCCAGAAAGTAGGGAGAAGCCCCATTGTCCAGCAGGCCAGGTCCCTCCAGAGAACATTCCCCAGGGAGGGGGGCCGCAAACCTGCCCAGTGGGCCAGGCTTTCTCTCCAACACCAGCTCTCAGGAGTCATGTGTCCATGAATGAAAACACAGGGCTAAGCAGGCAGTCCCAAGAGGATCTGAAAAAGGTATGTGTGTGAGCGGTAAGGCAGAAAGAGAGTGGGGCTGTCCAAGGCCAGAAGCCATGAGTAGTCTCATGCCAGGAGGCACCCTTGACCCTGGAACAACCCAGTAGGCATGGTCTGCTGATGTCTAGCCCCCACCGCTGTCATAGATGGAGGTATTCTGCTGACCTGAAAGACCAGGTTGGAGGAAGGCAGCAGTATCTCCCAACCCAAGAACCTGGGTGCCCAGAAGCAGCACCAGCAGACCTGAAAAGAGCAGACACCTCTGGGCCTAAGACTCATCTGTCAGTCCAGTCCACACGGAGACCAAAAAGAAGCTGAGAATAAGGGGGTGTCTGACCCAGAACAAAACACTGGTGATGGCATGGCAGGAGGGGCCAGACCTAAGAATTCTAGGAAAGCAACCACGTAGGGAGATGGGCCCAGGTCTCACCTCAGCACACACTTCACAGGGTGATGTAGAGCACTGGACATGTTTGTGAGAAGGCTTGTGTCCACCCTGCTGCCTCCCAGAAAGCAGCTCCAAGCACAGTAAGCTCTCACTGAGTAGGGTCAGAAAGGGATGCCTCCCAACAATCCTTAGAACTCTGCATGAAAAGGAGTATGAAACATGGCCCAGCCACAGGAGTTGCAAGCTTGCAGAGGCCAACATACAGGCCTCTGTGGAAGCCTGTATGTCTGTCACAACTTACAGCACTATACCTTTCTGACGCAAGGCTTGCCCACCACACACAACTCCCAAGCCCCGTGGTAAAAGACAAGCCCATACCTTTGGGGCGAGGCTGCCCCCCTGCCCTGGCCCTGGCGTCCTGGGCCTGGAAGTTCCAGGCCCACAGCCGCTGTGGCTCCTCTGAGCGCCACAGGGCAGACCCACTGTGGGGCAAGGGCATGCCAGGATCCTGTTAAGACCCCTGGACTCCGGACAGGTATAGCCTGGGTTCACCCAGCTCCCAGGTGAGCAGAGAGGGGGCGTTGGGCAGGCGGAGCCCCAGCAACAGGCACTTCCTGACATTCTGCGCTTGTGGGAGGGAGAGGCAAGAGTGCCAGCCTCAAGGCAAAGGCCAGAGCAGGTGGGCGGGTGCGGGCGGGCAAGCTGCCCGGCCACCCACAACGGGCCGCCTCCCTGAAACCCGAACCACTTCTGGGAAAACTCAAGGACGCCAGGATTCTCCTCAGTGGCAGCCGGTCCGCTGGAACCACTCATTCTGAACCAAAGGCACACTCAAAACAGGCTCAGGGGAGCAGGAATTGCCTATGAGGGAGAATTCAGCTCCCTACCCTGACTGGGGGGGAGGGGGACGACGACGAAGGAGCACTGTTTAACTACCCCCATCTCCCAAAACTGTCTACCACTGGTCCTCAGTCTACCTAAGTATGGTTTTGCCTCTACCACTTAGCGATGCCAGGAGTCACTTTCACTCGCCATGATTAGAGATGAGATACTGAAATTGGCCAGCAGAGGCCAGAGATGCAGCTAAGCAAGCATCTTCAGTGTACAGGTCAGCCCTTCCACCACCACCATCACTCCTCCCAACATAAACAGAATCCTCANATACAAATGCCAATGGTGTTGAAGTCTGGGAAACCCTGTTCTAGAGAGGCCCATGCAGCCAGGACTGTCTACCCAGACTGTCTCCTCAAGTGTGGTCTAGGGATCTGGGAGACGACTCAGCTGGTAAAGTGTTTGCCATACAAGCGTAAGGACCATTCAGATATCCAGCACCCTGTAAAACGCCAGGCAGTGTAGCAAGCATTTGTAACCCTTGCTTCAAGGGTGAGTTCCAGGGTCAGAGAGACCCCATCTCAAAACTGAAGTGGGGGCCGGTGAGATGTCTCTGCAGTCAAGCTCACCTGCTGCCAAGCCCAGCAACTGAAGTATGAGTCCCAGGACCCACTGTGGAGAACCAACTCCTTCTGACCTCCACATATGCACAGAGCTGTGGTATATGCTCACAAACTAAAACGAAATGCTTTTAAAAGACAGAAAAAATCCAGGTGGAAAGTAATTGTAAAAGATGTTTAATGGTGATCTCTGGTCTTGACATGCACCCACACACACAGGTGTTACACACACACACACACACAAGCATGGGGGTATGGATGAATATGAATGGTCCTGAATGATCCGATCCAGACTGGCTCTCCTATCTCCATCCACTGCATCCCAGTCCATGGTAATAGTTAGCATCTGTGAGTGGCTCTGAACTCAGGCTCTGATACCCTGCGAATCCCATCTGCACTACTGACCTCCCAGGTAGAGAGGATGAATACACTGGCACTCAGAGACGGCTTCATGAATGGGGAAGAAACCATGGGAACTGAGNGATGGGCAGAATCACAAGTAGCAGAAGGGTAGGTCCACAGACCAGAACAGGATAAGCAGGGGTATCAAGAGAAGTTAAGTCCAATGTACACAACCTTCTACAGACAGGCTGTCCCACAGGAGAGCTGACTGCAGGGCAGTCAGGATTTTAGGGAGCCCAGAAAGGATGCAGGATGGTATGCACATACAATGTGCCCAAGTACCCATGCAGGCACTGATTTNTATTTTCTGGAGTTCAGTTTTCTTAGATTCTCAGAGCAGCATGACGAAAGACAACGGGGGCTTTCCCCTGGGCTCCCAGCAAAAGAGGGGCCTGGGGTAACTGCCAGGGCAAGTGCAGAGGCTTGCAGGACTCGGGGTGCCAGGAAGAGCAGCAGAGGACTACAAAAGCCTACCTAAATAGGATGCAGTCAAAGGGTTCCAGGTCTTAAGTCTTCACCCAGCTGTAGGGTCTGGGAGAGTGTCACATCTGCATGGAAAGCCTTTGAGAGCTGAGGAGGGTACCTACTTCTTCCAAAGGGCATCTCCACCTGATTGGCAGGCAGCTTGGAAGGGTCACAGATAGGACAGAGAGCAGGCGACATCCTCTCTGGGGAGGGACTTCCATGACTCTGTGGCCCTTGTCCTTTCCCACTACAATGGACCAGAAGGCTAAAGGTTACCCTCTCATACACACCTCCACCCACAAGGAAATGGACAAGAAACATCTCTGTGTCCGTGGTCAGCCTATGAGGANGCCTCAGGGCAGTGAGGGCCTGAGAGGACCCTTCTTAGCCTCTGGTTCCTGCTCTTGGGCTCCACACCACCCTGGAGCCCTCTACTCTGAACCCCAAGTACAGAAACAGAGGTCAGAGAACAGAATGTACAGATGTTCTCTGCAATGCAAGAGCCAAAATGCCAGCCTCCCAAGGACAAACAGGACCAGGCAGATCTGGAAAGACTTCCAGACGTATCCACTGGTTGCACTGCCTTCCCTCTCAGCCTGTGCTGTCCACTATGGCAGCGACCAGCCAAATGTGACTACAGAGAACTTGAAGTCTGCAAAGTTGGAATTGGCATGTTCACACCATATTTCGAAGTTAAAANTTTTTTCATGTCTCATTAATTGTTTTAATAGTGATTATATGTTGAAATGACCAATCTTTACATTAACTTAATCCTACCAATTATGAAAAAGAGCAAGTCTCTACCCCCAAATTCATATGGCGAAGCCATAGCCACCAATAATGTAACNGTCTTTGGAAGGGGGACCTCTAGGAAGCAGTGAAGGTTGGATTAGACCATGAGGGTGGGATCCACACTGTAGGATTAGCTCCCTTAGGGCAGACCTGACCATCCCAGCACCCCAGTCTGGCTTCTAGAACCATGTGAAAATAAGCACTGCTGATTTTTAAATATATATATTTAAACATATAAATATATATATATATATAAACATATAAATGGCTATTTTAACTTTGCATTATATCTGCAGTTATGTCTGTGCACCATGTGTATGCCTGGCGCTCTCAGAGACCAGAGAGCATGGATCATCCTGGAAGTGGAGTTCCAGGTGACTGTCCTGAGTCACCATGTGGGTGTCAGGACTAGAACCTGGATCCTCTACAAGAGCAGCAAGCACTGCTGCTTGACTCACGAAATCCTGCAGTACCAGGTCAGCCAAAACACACTAAGACACCACTCTGTCTCCTTCCTTTTACTAGCATGACTATCGAGAATTTCCTATGTTCCTGCTGGCAGCACTAGTACAGATCTCTTCTTTTTACCATGGGGTTGAGGAATTCTGAAGACCGAGCCAGGAACATGAAGGAGAGACNGTTTTGAAGTCAGAGCCACAGGAGGCCCAGGACTGCCCCAACCAGGACCCGAGGAAGCGCTCCTCTAGTTACTCAAGAGCAGTGGCCACCTTGAAGTGTGACAAGAAACAACAGATGACTCTACCTTCCCCGAGGGGAAGAAGCACAGGTTCTGAGTCAGAACAGACACCTGTCAGGGTCTTCTGCTATACACTCCCCAAACAGCGCAAAGAGGAAGCGGGCACAGTACCAGGGAACCACTCTCACCCTGTCCCCAGATGGGAGGCAACTGGTGAAGCCAAGCTGGGACAAACCGGGGCAGTGATATCCAGATCCNGAGTCTGAGGCATACTATCCTGAGAGCATGCTTTCAACAATTCTGGACTAGAAAGGTACAAGGNAGATCAGGAGTAGACATCCAGGCGGTCAAGAGGCAACTACTCGGATCAGCCCACTGCTGCCCCTCCCCCCCTAGCAGGAGGGGGGTCAATGCTTTCCATCACTCCCAAGCCCCCACGCTTGGGGAAAAAGAAAAAAACACCAAGAGCAACAACACTTCAGTGAATGGCAGAAAGAAACAATGTTCAACCTGAGCACCGCTTCGCCTCACCCACTCCAGGACAGCATCAAAACGGCTTCCCAACAGTGTGCTTAGGTAGCAAAGTGGTCTCTGCCCTCTAGCTCGTGCACTCACACTTCACCGCACCCAGATTCGTGCAAAAACTCNCAGGGTCGGAATTAATTGCTAAGCCTCACCACCTTGCAATAGAAGGGAGCAGATTGAGGGTGGGGATCCCAGTGGGGGGTGCAATGGCCATCTGGGATACCCACCCCCGCAGTAGCATGGGGGATCCCAGCCCCTCCCCTGCACTCCGGGCCCCGCCCCTCGAGGGTTTCCCAGACTCCGCGCTGCTGCCACCTCGGGCGGCAGGGGACCCGAGCTGCATGTGTAATGGGGGTTGGGAACAAAGACGCGCAGGACCAGGGCCCCGGCCACCGGGCACCAGCCGTCCCAATCGCCACTATCTTTTCTCTGGAGTCTCAATGCCCGACTGTCTACGTTTCCCAGGACTGCCCCAAGTCCGTCCCGGGGCTACTAACAGAGTTGGGCACGCTTCAGCACCACCGGAACAGAGAGATCCGTGCCTGAGCTTTAAGGGCGAAAGCGCTTTCCCAGCACAACTTCGCGCATACACACCCACANGTCCCAGTCCCCAAACAGACGCGCACCAGTTACCCACATCCCGCAGCCGCCTGCGGGCTGAGCGCGGGTCACTCACGCCCGCCACGTGCCGGCAGGAGCCATCTGAGACCTGTTGGTTCGCCTCCTCAACCTCCTCTCCACTCCCAAAACAAAAGCGGTCCCACGAGGGCGCATCTGTAGCCCGCTGCAAGGAAAGCGGGCGCAGGTAGGAGCCACTCGCGCGAGGATCGCGACGCAGAGTGGCCGGAGGGAGTGCAGAGGGCTCCGAACGGGCTGTGGAAAGCCGTCTGCTCAGCTTTGAGACACTTATAGCTCTCAGGAGCCCGCAGCCCCATCCCAGCCACCCCCCGATTAGATGCCCGCCCAGCCTAGCCGCCTTCCCCACGCTCAGGTTTTCCTCGATCGGTTCCTGGGGTCCGCGAGTCCGCGGAACCTGAACCCCGACCCTGACGCTCCAGGTTCTCCCATCACCGAGCGCCTCCGCGACCCAGAATCGCGCAGAGGAATCGCACAGGCGAGCTTGTCTTTACGATCGCAAGCAGAGCGCCCCGCGCGACCCGGATCCCAGGCAGGTGGCGCGGCGCCGAGGCCGCGGGGCCGCCCTTTGTTGGTAAACACCGTGCGTCCCGGGTCCCCGCACCCTCACGCCGCGCCGGGTCCTTACCGGCGCACAGCGATCCCCAGAGAAGGGCGAGGGCCGCCCAGGGCGCCGTCATGTTCCGCGGCGCCGCCCCGCGGACACCCGGAGCCCGCGGGCAGGGCCGCGCTGCGCTCCCGGGGCGCGCAGGGCCCGGCGGCGGCGGCGGCTGCGCTCTGCTTCCCGCTCCTTCTCTGGGTCTCGCTTCCAGGCGCGCTGGCTTCTGCGCTTCGGTTCCCAGGCAGCGTGCGGGG
>LZPO01044062.1:1159882-1175132 GCA_001675575.1 Neotoma lepida
AGAGAGAGAGAGAGAGCAGGTTCCTCCATTTCAGATTCCACATTCCTCATTACACAACCATGGCTTGGGAGAGTAACAGGGCTCCCGGCAAGCCTGGGAAAGCTAGACACAGCTCAGAGAAAACGCTCTTCCCACGGTTGATCCTCAGCAAGAGTAGCGAGGAAGGTGGCATCCAGGAGCGTGGGTCATTTCACTTGTCTGAGCCTCAGTTTCCCCTTATGAAAGTGACAGCATTAGACTCCAAGATTTGTGTAGAGTTTGTTACTGCTGCGGCTTTGTTTTTGAGCCAGGGAGTCTCAGCCTCCAGAGTGGCTGAGACCACATGTCTGCACGACCACCTTTGTCCTTTTGTCTTTTCCTCTCCTTATGTAACCCCCAGACGACCTCAAGTTCTCCCTCCCTCTGTGACTTTTTTCTTTGCTTATTTATTTTGTTTTGTGTGTTTGCCTGCATATATGTATGTGCTCAATGTGTATGCTAGCAGATTAGAAGAAGGCGTCAGATCCCCTAGAACTGGAGTTAGGAATGGCTGTGAGCTACCTTGTGGGTGGTAGGAACCGGACTTGAGTCCTCTGTAAGAGCAACAAGTGCTCTTAACCGCTGAGTCTCTTCTCCAGTCCCACGATTTATTTTATTATTTATTATTACTATTACTATTGGTAGTAATGTGGTAGTGCTGGTTGTATTTTTGAGACAGGGTCTCACTGGCTGTCCTGGAACTTGCTCTATAGACCAGGCTGGCCTCGAACTCCGAGAGATCTGCCTGCCTCTGCCTCCCGACTGCTGGGATTAAAGGAGTGCATTTATTTTATTTTTAATCATGTGTATATATGTATGTGTCTGTGTGTAGGTATGTCTATGTGCCCAAGCAAGCCAGAAGAGGGCATAGGATCCCCTGGAGCTGGGGCTAAAGGTGGGTGCTGGGAACTGAACTCAGGTCTTCTGAAAGAGCAGTTAAACTCTGTTAACAGCTGAGCTGTTTCTCCAGCCCAGCTCTGCANTTTTTTAATGAATGGTAGAAACTCACTCAAACAAGCCTACAATGATAGACCCACTGTATTAGGGAAAGCATTAGTTATCTTTTTCATATTGGAAAAAAAAATCATCCATATGACAAAAATTAGACTAGTTGGTTCAAGTCTTTCTGTTTTATGATTGTGTGTATGAGAGAGAGAGAGGTACTGAACATAAAGGGTCTCACATTAGCCCAGACTGGCCACCTATTCAATCTGCAGCCAGGAACAACCTCGAAGTTATGACCCTCCTGCCTCTATGCACCACATGCCTGGTTATATGTGACATGAGGATCAGACCCAGGGCTTCCTACACNTTAGGAGGACACTGCCAACTCAGCCCATCCCAGCTTCTGTACCTATACCAGGTTATATGCCACATAATTCCGAGTGGTCCAAAATGCCCACACATCAAAATGCTGCGCTGGTATTTATTACTGGAAAAATCCAAATTCATATACTGAACTATTAGCTTCACAATTGCATTTGGCAACCTATCTGGCATCCTGAATTTGACCTAGCCAAAAGAGAACTCCCATATGTTTTCCCCTATAAACCTGCTCCTCCGCATCCATCCCTGTCTGAATCCATGGCACAATCAGTTGTTCATATCAAAGCCTTCTGAGTCACCCTTGAATGTCCCATATCCAACCCATCAGCAAGCCTCAAAGGTACATCCAACATCCAGCTATTTTTTTTTCATGTTCCCTGTACCACACCAGCCTACCTCTCATATCTGGACTGCTTCCCCAGCAGTGGATGGAGAGGATCCTTAACGGGTCACCTGCGCCCATTCAAGTTGCTAAGTGTAGCTTCTATTTCTTTTTAAATTTGCATTACATTTTACTTATTTATTTAGTGTGTGTGTGTGTGAGTGGGAGAGAGAAAGAGAGAGGGAGAAGGGGAAAGAGGGAGAAGGGGAGAGAGGGGAAAGAGAGCATGCATTGAGGTCAGACAACTTGCAAGTGGTTCTCTCCTTCCACTGTATGGGTTCTGGGATTCCAACTCAAATCCTCAGGATTGGCAGCAGGTCCCTGCACCCAGTGAGCAAGTCTCTGGCCTGAGCACACTTTCTAAATAGTAACTGAAGTGAATCTTTAAAAGAGGGGCCTCTGGGGCTGGAGAGATGCTCAGTAGTTAAAAGCACTTGCTGCTGTGGCAGAGACCTGTATCTGGTTCCCAGGGCCCAGATTGGACAACTTACAAATGCCTGTAACTCTAACTCCAAGGAATTTNACATCCTCTGCTGACCTCCACAGACACCTACATTCATGTGTGCAAACACACCACATACACAATTAAAAATAAAATAAATAAATGNTTCTATCACATTGTAAGAATTCCCCTTTATCTGTGGTTTCTCTTTTTATTATATCAGTTACTAACAGCCAACCAAAGCCCAAAATATTAAATATGAATTTTTATAAATTAGAGCTTTCAAACTACAAACCAGCCTGGGTAGCATGCTGACTTTTTGCCATCCTACTCTGACCCTCCCAGGACACGATTCCTGCGTTTGTCCAGATTTTCCNTGTTGTATTTGCTACCCACCCACTGGTCTCTCTTTTTTGGGATTTATTTTTATTTATATGTATGCACATTTGTGCACACGTGCCTGTGGAGGCCCGAGGAGAGTTATAGGTAGTTGTCAGTCATCCACTGAGGTTGCTAGGAACTAAACTCAGGTCCTCTCCAAGAGCAACAAGCACTCTTAACCACTGAGCCATCTCTCCAATCACCCATTGGTATCTTAATGGCCATCTTGGTTATCAGATCAGCTGTCATGGAATCATGATATTTGTTCTCAAGGAACCTGCATTTCTTTAAATAATGTCCTTATTTGGAGAATAATGCTGGTGGTGATTCAGATATGCCAGAGAGAAGGCATGAACATATTTCCTTTAGCACACAGTGAATAGTCTCTCTTTGTTGTTTTTTGTTTTGTTTTCTGAGACAGGGTTACTCTGTGTAACAGCTTCTGGCTGTCCTGGAACTCATTCTGTAGACCAGGCTAGCCTCAAACTCAGAGATTCTGCTTCTGTTTCCTGATTGCTGGAATTAAAAAAAAAAATGTGCCACCTCTCTTAGTTAAGGTTTCTATTGCTGTGAAGAGACACTATGACCACAGCAACTCTTACAAGGAAAACATTTAATTGGGTGGCTTACGGTTTCAGAGGTTTAGTCCATTATCATCATGGTGGGACATGGCAGTGTGCAGGNANACATGGTGCTGGAGAAGTAGCTGAGAGTCCTACACCTTTCAGGCAACAGGAAGTCAACTGAGACACTGGCCAGCATCCTGAGCATAGGAAACCTCAAAGCCCACCCTCACAGTGACACACTTCCTCCAACAAGGCCACACCTACTCCAACAAAGCCACACCTCCTAATAGTGCCACTGCCTATGAGATCATGGGGGCCAGTTACATTCAAACCACCACATAGCTGCCCTTTGGGTGCTAGAAATCAAGCCCAGGTCCTCTGGAAGAGTAACAAGTGATTTTAACTACCAAGTGTTGTTTTTTTTTGTCGGCTTATCGGCCACACCTGAATCTACTGATATTTTAACTACAGTCTGCACCCCGAGGCCCTACAGTCAGTGCCCAGATGCTCAGACCTCAGCCTGGTGGGATTTCCACCAAATGTAGGTTTTAACTAAGTTTCTATCATTCGATTTACCAACAAAGACTCGGGAGTCAGATGTTAGGGTGAAAACCTGCTAGATCAGAGAAGCCAACAAGCAATCAGCTGACCTTCCTTTTTGGTCTGAGACCAAACAAGAGAAGCATTTCCCCACTTGTCCCAAACCAAAAAAGACTTCAGATCTCTAAATGCCTCCCTCCTCCTTCCTGTGTGTCTCTCCATCCATGTTCCTGGCTCCTCCATCCTCTTTGTGGCTAATTCCTGACTAGTCACTGGCTCTGCCCCCCGCCCATGCAAGGTTAATTTTATTAGCACAGTCTCGAAGTTTCACAGTGCAATCAAATATCCCACAACAAGCAAGCCATCTCTCCAATTCTGAATTTGTTGTTTTGTTTTTGTTTTTGTTTTTGTTCTGTTTGAGACAGGATCTCACTATGTAGCCCTGGCTGTCCTGGAACTCACTCTGTAGACCAGGTTGGCCTCAAACTCATGGAGATCTACCTACCTCTGCCTCCCAAGTGCTGGGATTTGAAAGCATGTACCACCATGCCTGGAACTTGATTTTTATTTTTTATCTTGTCCTAGGAGTTTAATAGAAAGTTTTTCTCCAAATTGGACTTTTAATAATAGTTTCATTCTAGCCAGACGTGGTGGCCATTTCAAGTTTTCTTTATGGTATAATAAATGGTGATTTTAAAACATCTGTCTGTGTCTCTGTGTGTGCCACACCCATGCAATCATGCACCTGTGACGATCAGAAGATAACTCTTGGGAGTCAGTTCTCCTGCTGTCACGCGGGTTGGAGGTCACACTCAGGCTGNCAGGCTTCTACCTTTACCTGTTTAGCCATCTTGCCCACTCTAAATGGTAAATCTTTACGCATGAGANTAGACATATTTCTATTTCAATACAGGACATTTGTGTTGGGGGATAACTTAGTTGGTAACATGCTTGCCTCACAAGCATAAAGACCTGAGTTTGATTCTCAGGACTCATTAAAAACCAGGACTGGTGGCATCTGCTTCCAATCTCAGTGATGGTGGCATAGGAGGTGGAGACCAGTGGATCCGTGGAAGCTTAATAGCCAGGCCCTGTCTCAAAAAGTAGAAGGCATCTGACAAATGTTATCCAAGCTAACCCTGACCTCCACATGCACACACACACACACACACACACACACACACACACACACACACATCCATACACACATGCACCCATCGACACAAGCACACACACCCATCCATACACATNTACATGCACCCATATACACACACACCCATGCACCCATACACTTGCACTCATCCACACACATCCACACACCCATACATACACATATATATGCACATACACACATTCATACACACACACATTCATACACACACATGCACCCATACACACACACACACACACACATACATCCATACATGCACACACATGCACTCATCCACACACACATGCAAAGTGGAACATTCAATATACATTTAGGTCTACTTTGTAAAAACAACTTCCACGTAGTTTTGTCTTCAGCCTTGAATAAGAGAGTAGCGTGTTAAGCCTGTTATTTCCAGCTGTCTGTTTTCCCTGCTGCTGTTGCA
Source organism: Neotoma lepida (assembly GCA_001675575.1). Lineage (NCBI taxonomy): Eukaryota > Metazoa > Chordata > Mammalia > Rodentia > Cricetidae > Neotoma > Neotoma lepida. The sequence continues at coordinate 1,165,133 of LZPO01044062.1, forward strand.
CAAATGTCACGTGCTTTGACAAGGCACAGCTAATGGGAAAGGAAGACAGTACACAGGACTCTGGCACAGGCAGAGGATTCCAGAGTGTTATTTCAAGCTCACAGTCCAAACAGCTGAGCCTGTAGCATTGGTGATTAGCGTATCACTGTTGTGGAGTCCGTCTCTAGCGCTACTGTGTCCTTTTTTACTTTTTTGCAAGAACTCTGCCCTCTTTGAATGGATACTGCGATCTGCTTCCTGTGGTTTCTGTTTGGACTGTTGCTACCCACTCTGCTTTCCAGTCTTTCCAAAACACTAATTTTATGTGTGCCTCTTCTAAACACGGNGGAAACTTACTGGTTTGTAAGCTGTTTGGAACTTCTTTTTCTTTTAGTAGGTGGATTAAGGGCTCTCACATTTACTGACTGGACTCCTGCTAGAACCTCCATTGACTGTGCACGAAGCTACAATTACCACGTGTTGCTTGTTAGGTAATCTGTGGCCTTTCCTTTGAACATTGAGGGAGATTTGCACTTTTACATGTACTTATTTATTCATTCATTTATTGTCTATATATAAGAGTGTTCCTGTGCCAGGGCACCTGTGTGGAGAGCAGAGGACAATGTGTGGGAGTCAGTTCTATCCTTCTATCATATGCGTCCCCAGGGAGCAAAATCAAGTAATAGGGCCTGGCAGCAAACACCGTTACCCACTGACCCATCTCCTTGGTGCCAAGATTTGCATTTCTTATTGCTTTTTAAAAGCTTTTTATTATACTGGTTGTGTAGTTTTTAATACCGATGCCTTTAATATTANAAAGTAGTTTTATTGTCAGTTCGCCTTTTTCATTATTTAAGCCTCAAGTATTTGGTTTGTAATTTTTTTTCTTGGTTTTGGTTTTCTGCGACAGGGTTTCTCTGTGTAGCCCTAGCTGTCCTGGAGCTCGCTCTGTAGACCAAGCTGGCCTCAAACTCACAGGGATCCACCTGCCTCTGCCTCCCAAATGCTGGGATTAAAGGCTCCTGCCACCAAAGCCCAGCTAATTTTAAGTGTTTTTAACTCCTCGAAATTGCCAGTCCCACAGAGTTCTTTGTACTCTTTTCTCCTCTCCTGTCCTACTTGGCTTCAGCTGTCAGTCTGACAGAGTCTAGAGTCAGCTGAGGGACTCTCAACTGAAGGACTGCCCAGATCAGACTGGCCTGTGGCCATGTCTGTGAGAGACTGTCTTGATTGACGGTTGATGTGGGAGGGACTGGCCTACTATGGGTGGCATCGTTCTTAGGCCTGTGTGCCTGAGCTGTTTAAGAAACGTAGCTGAGTGTGCGCTTGTGTTGGAGCCACTAAGCAGCATTCCTCCGTGGTTTCTACAACAGTTCCTGTCCTGATTTCCCTCAGGGATCACTGTGACCTGGAATGGGAAGATGAAATTAACCCTCTACTCCTCTAAGTCACTTTTGATCATGGTGTCTTTCACAGCCACAGAAAGCAAATGAGGACATCTCTCTTCTTCCTATGCTACTTGGCAACCTTGTCCAAGCAGTGCCATTTGACATTCTTCCACACCGGCACTCATGTGGCCTGCTCAGGTCCCCATCATCTCCTGGCAGGGTGACAGCTGTTTTTTTAGAATGTTAAGAGGTTGCNAGTAAACCTTAGCTCTGGCATGACTAAAACATTTTTCTATATCCATGACACTTGGAAACCTTAGCCAGTCACCAACCTGAGCATACTTCTGTTTTCACTTATGTACATGGTGTGGGATGGGCGGAGGCATGCACATTGCCACAGCACATGTATGGAGGTCAAAGGACAATGTTCTGGAGTTGATTCTTTCCTTCCACCATGTGGGTTCTAGGGTTTGAACTTAGGTCATCAGTCTTGGCAGCAAGCCCCTTTACCCACTGAGCCATCTCCCTGGTCCTTATATTTTTCTTAGTTCTTTGAAAACGTTGTTCCAGGGTGCAGGGGTGCTCAGTGATCTTTCCTAGTCTGTTGTGGAGTCTGGTGTGGCCTGTAGCCTTGGTCCTGCCAAGATGCTACAAAACCTTAATGCCTGGGTTACCATGAAACTCTACTATAGCCAAGTTTACTAGGGAATTTGGGTAAGAATGGAACCAATGCCCTTCGTCATTTATAAAATCAGGAGTGCTGATAAAAGCAGCAAAGCTTTGAAAGGCTNTGGTCTTTCACCTGCCCATGGCCATCATGAACTGCTCCGAGTCCACTCAAGATGAACGTATTGGCTAAACTTAACCATGCGGTGTTAGATGGGAATACGGAACACCGCTGTACACTTGTCTGAGACACACCATGGAAAAGAAAGAATTTTGTTCCACTGCTATCTTCTTTGCTGAGGAATCTGACACCAACCTGATCTTTCTTTTCTAAAAGAGGATATCTTTCGGTCTTGACAATTTCACGTCTACCTTCAATACATAAAATGTTGTTTTATATTACACAATGTATGTTGGAATGTTGTTTTTTTTTTAACCTTTATTTTTATTTCATATGTATGGCTGTTTTTCCTGCTTGTATGTCTGTGCATCACATGGAGGACTGAAGAGGACAGAAGAGGCCATCAGATCCCTTGGGGCTGGAGTTATAGGTGGTTGTGAGCAGCCATGTGGGTGCTAGGAATTGAACCCAAGTCCTCTGAAAGAACAGCCAGTGCACTCAATCTCTGAACCATCTCTCTGGCATCCCGCCCGCCCTGCTCCTCAGTTTATTGTTTTATGGTCTAAGAAAGCCTTTGTGATGCTGAGTCAGTGATATAAAAATCTCAAAACACTGCTAGAACNCATCTAAACTACAAGGTAGACTCTTTCGGGACACAGTTTGTGGAGCTGGCAGTGCACCTCAGCAAGGGAGGGCTTGGCGAGGTTACATATTCAAGCCTCAGCACTGCTGAAAAGCGGGGAGGGAGAGGGAGGGAAGAAGAGAGAGAGGTTGATTTTGGGTGTTTTCAAGAATTTGTTTTTATTTTGAGTAGTTTCAATCATCAACAGGGATCTTGTNTTTTGTCGTCGAGTGCTCTAATGTTACCTGTGTTGTCTTTTTCTTCCCCATACTTCCTGCTGCCTCCTTGAGGTCCTGCCATGTCCACCTCCTGTTTGATATATGTAAGCCGGTCTCTGTTCTGTCACGATGCTGTTCTTCTGTTCAGTCACTCTCTTCCCCCATAGGCTTGATGTGTTTCCATTTGGATTTGTTTTTTAATTTGTCATCCATGGTGTCCTTTTTTTCCTTCCACAATTGTCTGATTTATTGTAAGCAGTATCTATGTTAGAATGTCATCTTAGTTCACTGTTTCGTGGTCCCAGATGCTGCTGCTGTAGCTCGGTGTTTGTAAACTCTAACAAGCAGAGGCCCAGCGGCATCTCCTTCCACAGCTTGGGTTTGCTGTGGTGATGATGGCTGCCTGCAGCTTCCTTCCCATCACACACCGAGCCTTCCCTTCCAGGTGCAAGGTGCTCTTCTAGCCTATGCTGTCCTTTGGACTTCCCAGCAGTCACTGCTCTGATCCACGTGATCTCACACCTGTCTGCAACATCTTGCCACTACACCAGATCCAGTGGTCTAGTTTAAAACAAGTCCTGAGTTTGGTGCAGCCTTGNGGCAGAGTAAAACTCTGGGGGGTGTCGCAGGAGTGAGGTCACAGGGGGTTTATCTGAGCAAGGAACAGAGACTTCTAAAGTAGAAAGGAGTGAAGAGGAAGGAGGGAGGGCTCAGCNTCTGCACAAATATAATAGGATAAGTGGAAGTGAGAGTCAGAAAGTATGCCAAGTGAAAAGGAAATCCAGGCTGGGGGTTGGCTCAGCTGGTAGTGTTTGCCNAGCATGCACAGGGCCATGGGATCCCCTGTACTACATAAGCCAGGTGTGGTGGCACATGCCTTAATCCCAGCACTTGGCAGATGGTGGCAGGAAGAGCAGGAGTTTAAGGTCACCTTCAGCTGCAAAGAAACTTTGAGGGCAGCCTGGGCTACAGGAGACCTTGTCTCNAAAAAAAATCCAGAATTTAGAAATGTCTCGAAAAGAAACACACAATATTGCCATCATATGAACTACAATGAAACAGGGGTGAACCCTAAAATGTTTAGCCTGGGCGATGGTCCAGCCAGGTGACCTGGTCAACCCCAGTCAGATATAGATAGAGCTGGGGGAGGGTACAGGGAGGATATTCACCAGGCCCATGAAGGTCATCTGGTGTGGGAAGTTATACCAGGAAGGTAACGGTAGGAAAGGCAGAAGANGGACAGACAGGAGAGGACCCTGGGAAGGCACTTAAAGAAACATGGGGTGGGAACAGGTGGGAGGGCGATGGGGGCACTGTCAAGTCTAGTTTGCAGGGAAGGATGGAGGGAGTGGTCCCAGTATGGGGTGAGGAGGCGAAGGGTGAGGACCAAGGAGGAGTGGTCAGTCGGGAAGAAGGCTGTCCCCTATTCTGCTGAATTTGGTCCTAAAAGTGAGCTTGCTTTCTTTTCTGCCTTTGAAATGNGGAANGTNATCATCTTTGGTGGCCATACCCCACACTCTGTGTTTTCCTGCCTCCTGGAATGAAAGACAGAGAAGGAGAGTTGCTTTCCCACCCTGGGANAGAGGCAGCCCACATGTCTCCAGGGAGTCATGGCCAGCTTCAGGATGGTCCAGGACAGGACAGGAGCTGCTCAGAACAAGCACGAGGACAAGTGCCACTGGAGAGTCTGGGCAGGTGGGAGACGGCAGGCTGCCAGGGCACACAAGAGTTCATTCCAGAGGCCCCCGGGCCTGAGACAAGATTCTTTGTTCAAGTTCAGCATACCGAGGGAGAAGGGCCTCATAGACCTGGAGGGGCAGAAAAAGCAGTTTATAATGGGGACATGACTCTTACACCTGCTTGCAGCTTGCAATTTAAAAATGTAAATTCTGAGCCTGCTGTGGTGGTGCACACCTTTAATCCCAGCACTTAGGAGGCAGAGGCAGGTGGATCTCTGTGAGTTCAAGGCCAGCCTGGTCTACAGAGTGAGTTCCAAGACAGCTAGGACTACACAGAGAAAACCTGTCTCAAAAAACCAAGAAAAAAGAAAAAAAAAAGTAAATTCTGAGGCTGGAGGATGCCCCAGTGGCTGGGGCACTGGCTGCCCTTCCAGAGGACCCAGGTTTGAGTCCCAGCACCCACATGGTGACTCACTATGTTCTGTAACTCCAGTTCCAGGGCATCTGACACCCTCTTCCAGCCTTCTCAGGCACCAAGCACACACATGGTGCATAAACATACATGTAGACAAAACACATACACATAAAATAAATAAAATTTTAAATAAATAAATACATATATTTATAAAACTTACTGTAAATTTCCAAAACCTTGTGCAAAACTAATGTGGATTATGACATTAGTAATTTCTCTAAGCAGTTATGTTTTAAAATGATGATAATTTAGATACATTAGATTAAGGGAAATATATTATTAAAATTAATTTTGTTTTCATTTTTACTTTTGAAAAATGAGTTGGAGAGATGGTGCAGTGATTAAGAGCATGTATTATCCTTTCAGAAGACCCAGATTCAGTTCCCAGCATCCTTGGTGTCTTTGTAAGCCAAGGATGTAATTCCACAATCAAGTACATGCTGCCCATGGGTAAAACCCCAGGATCAANACCCAAGTACTTGGGAGTGGGGGAGGGGGAGGGGAGATTTCCCTCTAGTTGGGTACAGCAGGTTTAATGTAGACGAGAAAGAAAAACTTACCTTTTAAAGAAAAGAAAAAAGATGAGCCAGACTGAGAAAGCAAATGCTAAGAGAAAACCCGATGTCTTCTCACCTGGGAAGCTCCTGGGCTGGGGGTGGCAGCCAGGCTGGGACGTGGGGCTGATTTCACAACCTCTGAAAAGGCCACACTTGTCCCTCCTGCAAGGCCTAGAGGGGAAAGGTCATCTCACATTCATGCACAATGCAAACAAGGCTGACTTGTGTGACAGACACTGCTATGATGATAAACACTGTCTGACCAGGAGGGCATGGGAGTGCGGCCCAGTGGCAAGTGTCGCCTCAGCATGCAAAGACCCTGGCTTCAACCCAGCACCAGAACAAGAAAACTCAAAATGTGTTTATACCAGATTAGCCCAGCTCAGAAGAGTTATGAAAAGTCACTGACAGCAAAACTGCTAAAAACAATTAAAATGGGTGATTTTTGTTATACTTATTGGAGAATGGCGAGTTCAAAGCCCACCTGGAATCCAGAGTGAATGGAAAGTCAACCTGGACAATTTTGTGAGACCTCATCTCAAAACAAAAAGTATATGGGTGGGGGCAGGCTTGTGCTATAGCTTACCAAGCACAGACAAGTACATGGCCCTGGGTTCAATCCCCCAGAATGGGGTAAAGAGTNCAGATCTGGAAGTAAGTTCCCCATGACCTTGTTACATGAAGTTGCATGAGGTGATGGAGAAAGAGGATTGAAGGGTTTGAAGGGTTAGAGAACAGCACTTCATTCACTTGCAATGTTGAAAGAAACATCAAGTTTAGNTAGGTGTGTTGAGAAGTGAAAAGTAAAGAGAGGAAGTATGAACCCCTAGGGGAAAGGGTGGAGCCCTGATGGCCTGTCACAGCCAGGAGTTCCCTAGCAGACAGATGACAAGGGAAAGCAACCTAACNGAGGAGGCTCACGTTAACCCTAACTCCGAGTACTGTCTGAAGTTTCAGGGAGACAGCCATCAGAGCCAGGGCCTCCAGGGAGCTGTCCACGGTTCTGGACTTCTTGACTCTGAGGCCTTCACCATTGTCTCAGTTTCTTGCTGTTCTGGACTTCATCTGCAGCCACTGCCTTCCTCTGCACTAGCTGTACAGACCTATACTCATGTCCTGTGATGCCCTGCGGCCTTTCTGGTCTCTCTCTGTAGAGCTTGACTCTGATCAGGCCTCATCCAGTTCTAACCCTCTTTCTCTTTCCCCCCTCCAACTAGAGAACATAAGACAAAGGGTATGGGGTCATTCTCGCCTGCTGGGAGGGACAGAAAGGAGGCTAACACTCCNGAGACTCCAGTGTCCCTCAAACTGGGGATGCCATCTGTGGTGGTTTGAAAGAAGATGGCCCCCAAAGGGAGTGCCACTATTAGGAGGTGTAGCCTCATTGGAGTAGGTGTGGTCTTGTTGGGGGAAGTGTCACTGTAGACACTTTGAGGTCTCATAAATGCTCAAGACCATTGTCTCAGTGTCAGACACTGATCAGTGTCTCANTTCACTTCCTGTCACCTGCAAGATGTAGGACTCTCAGCTCCTTCTCCAGCACCATGTCTGCCTGCACACTGCCATACCCTCAGCCATGATGATAATGGACTAAACCTCTGAAACTGTAAGCCAGCCCAATTAAATGTTTTCCTTTCTAAGAGTTGCCATGGTCATGGTGTCTCTTCACAGCGAGAGAACCCTAACTAAGACACCATCCTCTCCCCCCTCCCCCTCTTCCCATCCCAGTGGTGCCTACACACCTCCAGAGACAGCCGTGCCCCACTCATTGACCTACCATGAAAGGCTCGGTATGCAGAGCCCACACAGGCTGAACTGGTGGTGTCTATGACATACACGGGGGCCCCAAAAACATCCGCAAGCACCTGGGAGGGACACAGAGGTGAGTGGTCACTCAGAGAGATCATTTAGAACCACTCTGCTCTCCTTCCTCATGTCTTCTGATGCCTTCCATTCAACCACAGCTGCCTTAAGTATGCTTAGCACCTGGAGCTGGTGATGAGACAGGGTGACCTAGGGGAAGACCCTAGGGAAGGGCCAGTCTCNNGGCTGTCCCTNTACCTTTTCAAAGACAAGAGCCTACCATATAGCTCCAGCCAGCCTGAAAATTACTATGTAACCCAAGCTAGCCTCAAACTCACCATCTTCCTGCTTCAGCCTCCTGAGTGAGGGGATGGCAAGCACGCACCACCATGCCCTGTACTTTTTCTAAAGACACCGTCTTACTATGTAACCCTGGCTGGTGTAGAAATCACTATTTAGACCAGGCTGGCCTAGAACTCACAGATGCACCTACTGCTATCTCCTGAGCACCAGAATTAAAAGTGTGCACCACCACATCTAACCCCCTGTACATGTGTGTGTGTGCATGTGTGTGTGTGCATGTGTGTATGCATGTGTGTGTGTGAATGCATGTATGCAGGTACAAGTGGAGCCAGAGGTTAATGTCACCACCACATCTAACTCCCTGTACACGTGTGTGCATGCATGTGTGTGTATGTGTGTGTGTTTGCATGTGTATGTGTGTGCATGCATGTGTGTGCATGTGTGTGAGTGTGTATGCGTGTGTGTGTGTGTGTGTGTGTGTGTGTATGTATGCGTGGGTGCAGGTACAAGTGGAGCCAGAGGTTAATGTCAGGTGTCTTCTTCAATCACCTCACTTCACTGAGAAATGTCTTTAATTCGGCCACCAGCTCACAGATTGGCTGGAGTGGCTGGCCAACACTCCCAGAGACCCTCCTGTCTCCACGTCCCCAGTGCTGGGATTACAGGTACACATGACCAAGACTGATATTTTTATGGGGGTAGGAATCTGAACTCAGTTCCTNGTGTCTGCATGGCAAGCACGTTACCAGCTGATTCATCCTCCAGCCCTGTCCTATGCCTTTAAACTACTTATATCATTGTTCTGTTTTGTTTTTTGTCAACTTGACACAAGTTAGAGTAATCTGAAAGAGGGAAACATGGCTGAGAAAACACCTTGTAAGATTAGCCTGTAGACAAGCCTGTGGGTCATTTTCCTAATGAGTGATGAATGTGGGAGGGAAGACCCAGTCCTCTGGGGGTGGGGCCNGCCCTGGGCAGGTGGTCCTGGGCTCTATAGGAAAGCAGGCTGAACAGCCATGAGGAGNAAGCCAGTGAGCAGCACCCAACATGGCTTCAGTTCTGGTCTGCAGGTTCCGGCATTAGTTCCTACCCTGACATCCCTCAGAGCCGGACTTTTAAGCTATAAGGTGAAATAAACTCTTTTCTCCTCAAGTTGTTTTTGCTCATGGTATTTTATCACAGCAATATACACCCTAAGTTTATTTATTTTCTTTCAGTGCTGGGAATCAAGCCCAGAACCTCCAGTGTCACAAGACAAATGGATGGATAGCTGAGAAGGAGGCTCATTCAGTAAAGTGTTTGCTATAGATGCACAAGGACCTGACGTCAAACCCCTAGAAACCCATNTAAAAAATGCTGAATGNGTAGCGCATGCCTGTAATCCCAGCCCTGGGGAAGCAAATCCCTGGGGCTTGCTAGCCCGCCATTCTGGTCAAATCTGTGAGCTCCAGGTTCAGTGAGAGACCTTGTTCCCCAAAATAAGGCAANGAGTGACTAAGGAAGACATTTAGCTCCTAGATGCAATGGCAAGGAAGACGCTGAGGTACAGCGCCGCCTCCGCCACCACCACACGTACCTGTAAGATGTCTTTATTGTGAGATGCTCCTCCTGTGGCCAGAATCTTTGTTTTGGGCACTGTAAAAACAAAAGACAAAACAGAATTGAAGTGGTTGTAGCAATTCTCCCAAGGCAGAAAGGACTAATGGCTTGTGTTGGGTCTATGGCTCCTGTGATCTTCCAGGGCTGTGGANAGACCCAAAACTTGGCCTGTCCATGCAGGGCTCCTCGTATGTAATCTACAGTCCATCTGCCTTTATTGTCTTTATCAACTAAAAAATTAAAGAAAGAATTTGGGGTTGGGGATGTAGCTCAGTTGGCAGAGTGCTTGCCTAGCAAACACAGGCCTTGAGTTCAACCACGAGCACCCCACTCTGCTCCACCAACCCCCCAAAAAAATAGAAAAAGGGAAAAAAAATCTCCCAACATATCAATACTAGAATGGAATTTTCTTTATTAATAAGGGCCTCATATCTAAACCTTACAAAAGAAACTTCGGGNTTTTTTTTCTGTTTAAAAAGGATTTATTTCATTTTATATATATGTGTCTGTGTATGTGGATGTACATGTGGGAGCATGTGGAGGCCAGAGGACCCTGGTTTGATTCCCAGCACCCACATGGCAGCTCACAA
>LZPO01044062.1:1177939-1188381 GCA_001675575.1 Neotoma lepida
CTTATTTTTATAGTATCCTTTTACTTGGTTGGTTCAAAGACAATAAAACATTCTACACAGCACCTGAACTGTCCATAAAGGCCTCCATGGACACTCTGAAGCCAAGAGGCTTCACAGGGATTTTGNTGATTGATTGTTGAGACAGGATCCCACTATGTAGCCCTGGCTGGGCTGGAAATCACAGAGATGCACCTGCCTCTGTCTCCCTAGTGCTGGGACAAATGACAAACACTACCACATCCAGTGCTTCACCTGGACACTAGTGGGCTAGCACAGCCTTCTTGAAGACCCTTACAGTAGTCCAACTCCATCAGCAGGGTAGAGTCACTGAGCTCTTGGACCTGCTTGCTCTGCAGCCAAGTTCTTAGGAATCCCTTCCAAGGTTCACCTGAGAGGCCCAGTCATGGTCCCAGAACACAGCCCTTCCACCCACACTGTCCATATCCCCAAGGTTCAGAGCTCAGGATGCCTGTCTGCAGGTAGGACCTGGGGGCACCCATAGACCTCTNCTGANNCCTACAACTCATGACCAAGAAATTAGGTAAGCAGTGACAGAGCAGAGAAGCAGGCCACNCTGCCTCTGCATCTACACCTGCTCACAGGAGCCTGAATCACTTCCTCACCCCACCCAGGACTGAGTCCACCCACCTTCTCCCCACTGCATTCTGTAATTAAAGACCCTTACTAGGTACTATCTCTGGGCTTCTGCCCCTCTCCAGCCCCAGAATACATCCAGCTGACTGCTCACTTACTGACTCGGTAGCCCAGGCCTTCTGCATGAATCCTCTTGGCCATGAACTGTCCTTCGATCAGAGCTCGAATCTCCACATCCCCAGGGAATGCTGAGACCTGTTTACAGAAAGTGGGTACAATGTGAGGGACTCTGAGTGTCTGTGCGCGCGCGCGCACGCGTGTGTGTGTGTGTGTGTGTGTGTGTGTGTGTGTATGTGCGTGTGTGTGTATGTGCGTGTGTGTGTCTGTGCGTGTGTGTTTGAGCGCATGCGTGTGCATGTGTGTGTAATCGATCTTAATTTAACCATCAATTTCACCTTTCCCACTTTCACATGGACACAACTCTCACATGCACAGCTCACACCTCACNTGTGTGCCACTCTGAGGACTCAGCGACATCACATTGCTCAGTCTCAGGCAGCCAAGAGTTCAAGTTTGACTCTAAGATTTCTCCTCTGACCCTGAATATCACGTGGATCTTCCTGTTTTGTCCTCTTTCCTAACCTAGGGCTGCAATGATGGAACCCGGTTTTCAAGGTCACCATGACCAGATTAGATGGACAGGACTNAGGACATGGAGTTGATGTTTGATAAGTGACAGCCATGAACTTATCCTGAGTATCCACCATGACTATGAAGCATCAAGATAGCTCNGATAGGAGTCACCCCCAGGCTGAGGCCTACTTCTCCAGGCCCTCAGATCAAGAAGTAAACCTGCCACTCTCTCTCAATGCTCTTGCAGAGGACCCGGGTTCAGTTCCCAGTACCCCCACATAACAGCTCACAACCATCNGTAATTCCAGTTCCAGGGGATCCAGTGTCCTCTTTTGGCCTCTGAGGTCTCCAAACACACACATGATGTACAAACATCCATGCAAGCAAATACTTATATGTATAAAATAAGCAAATCTGGGAAAAATAGCATATCTACTGATTGATTGAATGAATGAAGAACCCTACTTTCTCCTTCATAAGCTTAGGACTGACCTACAAGAGAGCAGGCTTAGGACTGANGTATACAAGAGCAGGCATGTGTATCTTTTCTCTATAAACAGAAACTGAACTTCAACCTAGGGCCAGGATGAATTTTCTACATTTTCTGTTTGTTTGTTTGTGACAGGGTCTCTCTACATAGCCCTGGCTGTTCTGGAACTCACTCTGTAGCCCAGGCTGGCCTTAAACTCACAGAGATCCCCTGCCTCTGCCTCCTGAGTGAAGAGATTAAAGGCGGGCACCACCCCCATGCACAGAAAACTTTCTACATTGTATCCAAAGCATTCTACCGAATGTGTAATACTTAATTTGCACCTGACTGTTACAGTGACTAGAGTATCTCACCAAAGCTCCCTAACATCCCCTGGATTCACAAGCATCCTCCAGCTCCAACGCCCCCAAAACATGGTGTTAACTCATGGGAACTACCAGAAAACCCATCCCAAACAGGGCATCTCTCAGAAGGGGCCCCACAGAAATGAAAGAAAAGTGGTTCTGAGGAGTGGCTTCAAGAAGGCCTGGGCCTGAGCTTCCTCCACCACCCATGTCCTTGTGATTTTGGGCCGGCCACTAAGGCCTCAGTTTCCCCATCTGTAAAAAGGGTTAGTCATGCCTACTTCACAGAGTTGCTTAGAGTTGATGTAAACCCATAGCATATGTGTCTGGGGCTGGGGAGATAGCTCGGCAGTTAGAATGCTTGCTGTGTGAGCAAGAGAACCTGAGTCTGGAGTCTTAGAGCCCACAGAAATGCTAGATGGGCATGGTGGCTTGCCCGTAGTTCCAGCTTCAGAAGGAGGAGACAGAGTCCCCTGAACAAGCTCTGGGTTTCATCGAGAGAACCTGTCTCAATGAGTCAGGAGGAAGGTAACTCAGGAAGAAGATTCCCAATGTGAGTCAGGAGGAAGAGCAACTCAGGAAGATTCCCAATGTCAACCTTGGACTGCCACATGCATGCACACCGGCAACACACATGCAAACATGCCACATACCACACACACATATCATGAAAAGAAAAAAAAGACATGTTACCTCAATGTGTTCTGCATTAAACCTGTGACNCCCAATAATTTCAGGGGTGATCTCCATGACATCGAAATAAAAACCTGAAGCAAAACCAGGAAGAGATTAGCTGCCAGTGACCCAGAACAAAGAACAGTTTCTCAAAAGACTTCAAAACGGGTGAAGCAAAGTTACCTCATCTGCGCCTNAGGCCTACCCCCACCCCCTCGAGGAGCCCTACGGTATCTTCAATCCTTTCTCTCCAACAGAACAGGGGGGACTGGGGCGGCCTGGGCTGTTGTCGGGTAACTCTTCTCNCGTATACAAGAGCAGCTCACTAACCCTGAGCACCAACCGAGGTGTGTTCAGGAGACATGGCCCTTCCTTCCTCAGGACGTGGCCTGGGTGCTATATTCTTCCTAACACAGCCTATGTCTGGGGCAAGATGCTGCNTACTGAGAAGCAGCAGGGCACAGTAGATCCTGGGGCTGCCATCTCAGTCACTAGGGGCTTTGAAGGGGTAGAAGATAGAGCTAGAGTCTGACTTTTCACACCCAAGGGTAGCCTCATGACCCCACCCTCAGAACCTGGGGGCCCACACCAGCTCATGAGGCTACAAGTGTAGACAGAAAGGATCCCCCCAAACTTCTCCATGTCCCCAACTCAGTGCTCCAAGCCTTCCTTCCCCTGTCACAGGGCCAGCCTACCCAAGTTTCCATTGTTCCCCATCTCTGTGGACTGCAGGGCCTTAGAGAACTTGTTCCAGGAACAGGAAGCAGACTCATCTCGGATCTTCTCTCTCATAAGGGAGCCATTTTTAAAGCTGCAGAAATACACACAGTTTGAGTCCAGGTTTCGTGGTGGTGTTTGGAACCCAGGTGCTCCACTAGGCAAGGATTCTACCACTAAACTTTACATGCAGACTGGACCCAGGGGTTTTAGAAGAGTTCTGGGCAGAGGGGTCTCCAGGTCAGNCTAGACTACAACCCCTGGGCTGGGCACAGCAGACAGCCTGATCACAAGTATCTAAAGTTCTCCCGGGGTTCCATGGACATCCTGGAAGGCGCTGGACTCACACTTATTCTGGGCTCTGTTTATGCTGGAAGCTGCCACAGTGGGGTCCAGACAGGGTGTCCTATACCTTGTATTAGCTCTCCAATGGGGCAGCTACTAGCACAACTAGACCTGAATATCCTCCAGTGGTTCCTGGTGCTTATAGCTCAGAAGCCTTCTAAACCAGGTAGCTTCCAGCAGGTACCAAAGGCTTGTGGTCAGGACTTGGAACACACACCTCCTGTGAGAACCCCCAGGAAGCAAGCTGTCCCCCATGTGCTAGGAGTCAAGTCAGATGTCAGAGCACCAAGAAGTAAATGCCTTACTTACAACGCCAGTGTCACACAGTGTCACACAGGACACTGGTGTTGGAGGTAGTTTGAATCCAGGCTTGGGGGACTATAGGTCTTGGCCTCCTCCCCAGATAGTTCTGCTGTCAAGCAGGAACTTGTGTCCCTGTGGTCTTGGCTACCCATAAGGCAATTTAGTAGGAATGTCTTGAGGTGTTTGGTTGTGCCGAATCTGTCTGCACCTCTCTCCCCCAACCCAGAGATTCCAGGATTACCACAGAAGTGCCATGTAGTGCTGCACNTCTACTGGGTTGCAGAAGATGTGGCCTTCCAGGGCAGGCGTGGGCTCTTGGAGCCAGAGAAATAGGGTGTCGCTGGTGCCTAGGCTGACCTGAGGAGAGCAGAGTCGAGGGTGANGTGCCTAGGGCTTGGCTACAACTGCTCCCTTTCTGCCAGTGACATACTCCGCATCCTCCTCCCCCTCACCCAATCACTTCCTTCCTCATACTGCAGGTGACAACTGCCACCCCCTCAGAGACACTTTTTCTTGACTCTCCTCATACCAAAAGAGTTAAAGTTCTGCTACCCAGATCCAGGCTCTCATGAGCACCATTACTGACTTTCTAGAACTCAATACAAAATCATCAAGATGATGGTTTCCCAAATGGCTTCCCTGCGGGATGTAGAAAGCCATAGATTAAATCTTCCCATGTACTCGGGAGTCCACAGCCCATGTCCAACGCTCTCTCACTATGCCCAGCAGACTAGTCACCGCCAAGCAGACGGGCCATGCTTGACATCAGCAAAGGACAATGACCATCTAAGGAAGGACAGTGGGCCACCATCCTCTCTAGAGGCAGCAGACCTCCTGGTATGTAGCAAACACACAGCTGAGGCTCAGCACCGTAGTCCCCAGGACAGGAAGTCTGTAGGTGTGGGGAGTTACCTTACCGCAATATCACCTTCCTCCAGCCTCATGCCTGCCAGCGATGCTGAGAACGGGAGGGAGACCTCTGGTTAGCAGGAGTCACGTGACCCTCAAAGCAAAGCGCGGTAACCACGTGGACAGCAGCACGGATACCACCTTCTGCCTTAACCCACAGTTCAGTGAGCTGAGTTCAAGGAGCCCAAATGGTGGCAGGGGTCAAAGGGTGGGCTGCTCTCGCCAGGGCTCCTGATTTGGGCTGAAAAGTCTGTTCCCTCAGGGATTCAAACTCCCCACCACTGCCTGGTTCTCCAAGAAGTCCAGAGAAGCAAGGAGACCAGACCACNGCATCAAGAACATACATGACAGGGAAGACAAAGGTTAGACCAGAGTGCAACGAATTTTCCTCAACCAGGACAAAGAAGGGCTGAGGTCATGAGGACTGTCCCCGCACTCCAGACACAGGGTCCCCAGTAGCAATCCTCTGCCCTCTGTGGTGATCTACCCTACTACCAAAGAAGACATGGTACACAGCTGGTGCTTACTAATGTTGAGTGAATGAACTGAGTGATGGAGAAAGGGTATTGGAACAGACTCCTTTGAACTCAGCTGGAAGGCTGCACTTCGAGGCTGTGCACATGCTCAAGCACAGGAGACAATGCAAAGCTCCCTCCACAGGAGGCCAGGTAAGGGCAGAACAGCTAAAGCCTGGACACTGGAACAGCAAGTTGATCAAAAGGATGAAGGCTCACACATGAGCATACGAAGACGTCAACAAAGAGAACCCCTTAGAACTAAGGTGTCAAAACAGTGTCCCGAAGGAAGGGCTGGAGGAGTTGAGATGGTAGCTGGAATAGGAAGGAGGTGAGGGTAGAGAGATAACCACCTTTTTTATACCCACTGACCTTCGCTAAGACAGCACAGGCCTGAGCCCATGCCTGAGCAGTCTTTGAGGGTGGCCAGGACCAGGCTGGGGCTGAGACAAAGAATCAGACTTCAGAAGGAAAGGGAACACCACAGAAGGCTTCATCAAGAAGCTAGACTGTGGGATGAGCATGGTGGCATTCACTTANAGCCCCAATGTTAGGGACCCAGCGTTGGGAGGTGGAGACCTAATAGATATTTGAGGCTCTACCACCAGCCAGCCTAGTCTACCTGGGAGTCCCAGGTTAGTGAGAAACCCTACTTAAAAAAAGAAAGGTAGGAATGGCAGACAGCTGAGGTTGTCCTCTGGTCTACACATGCACACACACGCACCTGCATGCACACATGTGTACACACAGAGAGACATGAACAAGAAGATGGAGTGGAATCCTTCAGAAGTCCAGTATGAACCAGCATGTGCGGTGGCTTACATCTGTATTCCCCACACCCAGGGAGAGGGGACTGATGAGCATCTAAGGTCAGTCTGGGCTACATAGTAAGAGGGAGACCCCATCTCAGTTATACATCTATGGAAAAGGAAGGCGGGAAGTCCAGCAACCCATAGTCACTTGGAGAGCAATTCCTCCTGGGGCACTTACCTGGGTTGTCCCCAGTGAAGGCCACCACTTTGCATGCTGGAGGGAATCCATAGCGCTGGACATAGTAGGAAGAAATGGCTCCCTAAGGAGAAAGAGCACCTGTGTTCTGCTGAGGTAACCACAGCCTGCTCAGCACAGCCATGCACATCACAACCCAGGAGACTCCTGTCTCCAGATCACTGGAGCTGAAGGAATCTTCCACACCTTGGGCGATGAGGATGCTGCAGGCATCTGTGGCAGAGCCTGGAGCTCCATCATCCTTTCTAGCCACACACAGCAGAAGGAGCCCAGTACAGGTTTGGAACCACAGGCCTGAGGTCACCTCGAGGATCACAGGAGTCTGAGATTGAGAGGAGTTAGAACAGAGCAATCTCTAACTTGTACCAACTTAGTAAACACCAAATTCCGGATACAACGTTGAAGAAAAGAAAATAACAGGACATTGGTAAGCAAGCTCATAGATACAGCAAATGCCTTACTTGTTTGTTTATCATGCCAGGAACCACACTAAGGATAGTCAGAGAGGCAAGTGCAAAGAACAGTGTTCTAAGGAAAACTAACCTCAGGGTCAGCCTGGGCTACACAGCAAGCTCAAGGCCAACCTGGACCACATGAGACTGTCTCAAGAAAAAGGGGGTAGATTAGAGGTGTAGCTCATTTGTCAGAATGCTCAACTAGCCTCCACAAAACACTGGATTTGATCCCCAGAACCATGTAAAACCAGACGGGGCAAGGGAGCTGGAGAGATGGCTCAGCAGTTAAAAGCACTTAGTGCTACAGCAGAGACCTGGGTTTAGTTTCCAGCACCCGCACGGTGCCTCACAACCACTTGTAACTCCAGTTCCAGGGAATCTTCTAACTCTGTGGGCACTGCCTGCACATGTTGTACACACATACATGTAGGCAACCACTCTCACATGCAAAATAAATAAATCTTAAAAAAATAAATTAAAATAGGCATGGTGGTGTACATGTAATCTTAGCACTCAGAAGATCGAGGTAGTGAGGCAGAAGTTCAGGGTCAGCCTGGGCTACACAGCAAGTTCTGGGCCAGCCTGGGATCCCAGAGACCCTGTCTTAATAATAATAATAATAATAATAATAATAATAATAATAATAATAACAATAATAATAATAATAAAGAAAATTAACCAAAAATGGCAGTTCAGGGTAGGGGACCTCTTTAAAACAAGAGCAGAGACTATCTCTCCTCAAACAGATACATATTCTTTAGAAAGAAGTTAGAAAAGGCAGGGCACGGTGCTTGATGTCTATAATTCCAACACCCAGGAAGCTGAGACAGGAGAATGACCATAAATTCAAGGCCAGTCTGGACTACATAGCATTAGGCCAGCATGGGCTTCACAATAAGGTTGCTTCAAAAAACACCTTTTTTGTTGTTTTGTTTTTCGTTTTTTGAAACAGGGTTTCTCTGTATATACCTGGCTGTCCTGGAACTCACTCTATAGATCAAGCTGGCCTTAGACTCAGAAATCCGCCTGCCTCTGCCTCCCTAGTGCTGGGATTAAAGGTGTGTGCCACCACCACCTGGCAAGAAACACATTTTTAAAAGATTCTTTCCCCCAGTGTATGGGAAGAAAATTTTGTTCCAGCTAGAAATGTTTTAGGTTTCCATTAGAACAAGCCATCCCCTGGGAAAATAAATGTCTTGACCTAGGTTGCCTCAGAAGCCAGGGTGTGATGGGACCTGTATGCAGGTTAACTTGGTGACCTAGGAGACCAGAGAAAACAAGAGGCCAAGAGGCCTAAGAGTCCACCATCCCGCTGGGCACCCCAAAGGCAACTGACGTTGAAGCCACAGAGGAACCTCTGGAAGCTGGGACTGGTCCTGAGGACTGTCTCCCTGGGGACAAGCAGGAGGCAGTCACTCATCCANAGGCTCTCCTGCCTCTTTGATGGCGGCTGCCCTCCATGCTCAAGAGTCAGGAAGCCCAATATAGAAACTATGATTCCAGCAGGGGTGACACCTGCATGAAGCCACAGTGACTCCTCATCATCATTTGATGCATGGTCAATAAGTAAAAATGCATTTTTCAGAACCGGTTCTTTCCAGTTCCTCCAACACTCGCCTCTGAAAAGATTCCTGTAGATGCATTCTTGGCGTAGGGCAGGCAAAGCCTTAGGCAAAGCCTTAGACAAAGAGTTGGTCTCGATTTCACATGAAACAAAAGACCATGGATGGCAGTTAACATTCCAGGGGCTCAGAATACAGACAAAAAAATAGAAATAAAAGCAAAATTCCCACACTTCAACAATCAGGCCACATCCACTTACTTGGGGCTTGACCCCTAGTGACCCATGATATCTTATATATAACTGAAGCCTAACTTCTTTGTTGTTTGTTTTTTGAGACACTGTTTCTCTGTGTAGCCCTGGCTGTCCTGGAACTCGCTCTGTAGATCAGGCTGGCCTGGAACTCAGAGATCCACTTGCCTCTGCCTGGGATTAAAGCCCAGCTAAAGCCTAATTCTTAATGAACACGGCGTGTTACAAATGCCCCAGTCTCAAGTAAAACAATGCATGCTGTAACATTCACTACTCAGCAAGGCAGCTTGGTATTGGCCTGTCCACCCTGATATGGACCCTACACAATGGGACAAGAGCTAAGGACAATTAACTCCCCGTGGCTGCTGTACATGAGCTCTCACTGTCTTTCAGCAGTGTGATCCTCTCTGGACACTGGGTCTCTGTGTTTCATTTAACTCTCCCTTTGCTTATGCCCTTGGTGAATTCTTTTAATGCCTGCACCACTGTCTGGCCTTCTATGCTGTTTCATACAGAAGTTGTCAGTTTTCTGTTTGCCTTTTCTGTCTTTCTGGCTTGTGGCGTTCATGCACTTGCATCTTGCACTGTTGGCTTCCCTGGGCAGGACTGTCCTCACTTCAACTCTGCCCACTGGCTTCACAGCCCACCTTGGGTAACAGTGGTTTGGCTATGATATTCTGCCCATGGTAACAGGTCAGTGAGAATCTTACGGAAAAACTGTGGATATGACTGAGCGTTGCAACAGCCCATCTTCCTGGTGGCCCATGGAGTTCCATGAAGACCCTTCTCCTTCCTTCACACTCAGCTGTCTGTCCCATATGGGGTTCTTTCTGATTGTTCTGGCTTCACACATGTGGCCTGTGTACCAAAAGACACCATGGACCCCCTTTACTCCCATGTCTCTTCAGTATAGTCAAGAACAGAGCCGGCCAACCAGATCACACTTGGGTGTTTTGTTCACCATCATTCCAAATGGGTGGAACTACACATGGTCAAGTGCCCTTAACTTACTAGCATGTCCAACTACCATCTAAAATCCTTTCAACGTACTATATCTCATCTCAATTGCATGAGAGCCTTGTAAGATAGTATTATCTCCAGATGAGGAAACTAAATTGGGACCCTGATTCAACAGAGGCAGGTCAAGCTAGGTGTAGTGTCGCATGCCTTTAACCTCAGCACTGGAGGTCAGGGGCAGGTGGATCTCTGTGTGTTTGAGGCCAGCCTGGTCCACATAACAAGTTCTAGGCCATCTAGGGCTATATAGAGACCCTGCCTCAAAACAAAACAAAGCAAAAACAATAACAATAAATCATAAACAGGCGGGCTTGAGCAAAGTCAGAGTTTAGCCTCAGTCAATGTGATGCCAGGGCCTGTGGTCTGTCAGATTCTTAGTGTTTCTGTTTCCCAGAGCCTGCCTGCTGCAAGCTTCCAAACTAGTGACCATAATTTCAGCAGCCTGAATTTTTACCCTTAGGTGTGCAGACACCCAGAAATCCTTCAGATAGTTTGGGAATCTAGCTCTGCCATGAACAAGCCCCTTATCCAGATATTCAGATATTCTGACTAATGTCAAATGCTGTTTAGGCTTAAGTGAAAATGTGTGTGTATGTGTGTGTATGTGTGTGTGTATGTGTGTGT
>LZPO01044062.1:1219822-1247231 GCA_001675575.1 Neotoma lepida
TGGGAATATACTTGGCCCTTGGGGATCTCTGGTCGGAAGGAATTCCTTGGGACCCTCACCTACTTTTTGGTAGGGACAGCATGCCAAAGGCCATCCAGGGCCTCTTCATCTGCCCCACAGCTCTAGATCATGTCTAACTCCCACCTCAAAGGGGAGGAGGGAGTTAAAATTAAATTTGTGTGTGCGTGTGCACACATACACACACCATAGCATGCATGTAGTGGTCAGAGGTCAACTCTGGGGAGTCAGTTTTCTCCTTTCACCCTGTTAGAGGCAGTGTCTCATTTCTGTTATGCTGAGTTCAAGTCGCTGGACCACAAAATTCTAGTTGCTTCTCTGTCTCTGCTAAGACCCCTGCTTGAGGAGGTCAGCTGGCCCAGACACTGTGTATTTCTTTGCTGTCTCCTCTTTGTACAGCTGGACTGGTCAACCTAGCCTGCCCAGAGATCTGAGGCTTTGTATTTCTCTGATGGCAGCTCAGCTTTGCCTGAGGTCACCTCCCCACACTCAGGCCTATTCCGTAATTTGGGAAGGCAGTACCCTAGCACAACTCATCATAATGCTGGCCACTGAAACCTCCCAGGTAGAGATATGAGGTTTGTCTCTTGGCAAAGTTCTACCTAAAACTACCAGGTTGGCCCCGTGATCCACTCTCCAGCCCTATCAATAGCCCATCCCCACTGCACTCACTTCTGCTGGGAGGCCAGAGCGAAGGCATCCTGCTTCTGCCGTGAAATGCCAAACTGCTCAGCCACGTTCTCNGAGGTTATCCTAGACACAAACAGTAAAGCAGGAGGCTGTGGGTCTGCTGGCCTGAGAGCCAGGGCCATACTGAAGGCCTGTGCTTGCATTCTGGCCATCCAGGTCAGAGACAGGGTTTCCAGTCCATGCTCCAGGGACTCTTGGCTCACCATGGATATTGAGCACCCATGTCAACAGATGCTCAAAGATTCACACTTCAAAGACGCCCCCTTAAAGGGTAGAGCAGCCTGAATGTGTGACCCACAAAAGGAACTGTCCCCTGGGTGAGTTGCCTCAGCCCATAAAACAAGGGCAGGCGGGACGCTGGGGGTAATATTGGCTTCTCTCCTATGCCTTCCAGGCTACTCTTGGAAATGCAGGATGTGGACACAGCNAGGTCAGTCTGGAGTCCTCACGTGGTCAGCCTCCCCAGAATCCCTTGCCCTTGGACACACACTGCCCTTGGAGAGCTCACAGACATGGCTGCAGTACTAAAGCACNGGAGAGAGGGAACAGATTCCCCACACTGCATCTCACAGGCCCGAGTCCCTCCTCTGCATTTAAAGGAATCCAAGCTTCCTATGTTCTCAACTCATGAGGCCTCCAAGGCTGTGGGGACTGCTACCACACACAGCACCTCAGGGACACAGCACCTCANACAGGGTAATGCAGGATGAGCTATATTTGGAAGCTTGCGGAATCAGAAAGGACTCTGTGTGTGTGCGTGTGCGTGTGTATGTGTGTGTGTTTGGGGCAGCAGGGGGGGTAAGGGGGGCACGGCAGGTCTCAGGAAAGGGAAACCAAGGGCAGCATCAACCCCATACCCAGTTCCCATGGAGCATATGACACCTAGAGGAAGAAGATAAGGCTAAATACTGCCAGCCACAGAGGAGAACATTCCCTGATGTCTGGTCAAGGACAGGCAGAAGAACAGTGACTGAGTACAATATATACACACACAGCTTCCTGTGGACACTCACCCCATAGGAATCAGGCAGTCTCTGGCNTTCTTGTTCTCCATCAGGCGATTAGAAATATTCCCAGGGTTCCCTCTCTCAGACAGGGACATGGACTCCACCCTAAGGAGGAGGAGTCATTTCAGCCCTAGTAGGAAGCCCCAAGGATGGCCAGCTGAATGGCAATTTCTGGGCAATTTCAGGCAGCCCTTGGGAAGTGTGGTAAGCTCTCTAGGAAGCCTGAGAAAGGCAGATGACCCATGAGGCAGGTGGAGGTTANAGGGCAGCTGAGCCCTCTCTCCCTCAAGTCNAGTCACTGTATCAGACATACTGCCAGAGTCAAGGCCCCACTGCCCAGTACTGAGGCAGGAAATTGGCAGCATCCCTGGGACAGCCCTTCTGGTACCCACTCCCCAGCACAAAGTATATGCCCTGAGTTAGGCCAAACTCTCTGTAACTTAAAATCAAAAGGAGATGGGAGAAATTCCTTCCACACAAGCACAGGGTTAATGTCAACCAAAGGGAGACCTGACTGGAGTAGACAGGGAGGATGGATAGGGAGTAGCTGTAGAGGGCTCAGAAAGGGTGTGTGTGTGGAGGTAAAGNGTCATGATGATAGCAGATGACCTTAACTGAGTGTTTTTTCTTCCTCTAGCACTAGCTCGACCTCTTTTCAAGCATAAGAGCCCTTCAAACAGCGTCACCTCATGACACAGACCCCATGGTGTTAGCTGATCCTCTGACAACATTCACAGAGCTGAAGTAGGTGTCCCCTTTATAAAGATGAGGACAGTGAGGTCTGAGTGGTGAGGAATTTGCCCATAGCTGTCCAACCTGGACCACAACTAGACAGTCTGGCCTCAGAGATAACCCTCAGCTAGGAGGCCCNGGACAAGCTGCACTCTCAAAGGCNAGGGGATGGTCAGGATGTGATGTGGGCATCCTCTAGACTCACCCGCTTTGTCTCCAATACTAGGGTCCTCAAACTGATTGGGACTAGNACCCCCTGAGGAGCTCATGGAGCCTCAGCCTTTCCCTCAAGTCACCACATCTGCTGTCCTCATTACGACAAACATGAAGAAGAGCAGAAGGCAGGCTGGCTGTGACCCTTGCCCACCACAGTCTCCGTTTGTGGACTTTGGCTGTTCTAGAGTAAAGTGTTGGCCTAGTTTCCAACCAGTATATGAGTGTTTGTCCANTGGGTCTCCAGATGAGGCAAAGCTCATGGGGACAGTTTCAGTCANCAAGGACCTTTGGACTTCGAGACAACAGAATACTGCTGTGGCCATGCAGCCTGAAAGCTCTCTTCTCTCTCACAATATTGATGATCCTACTGACACACAGGTCGGGACAACCCAGTGAAGGGCAGCTAAGACCTGACCACAGGCCAGCAAGGCCTCCTGACAAGAAGCACTGCACAGAGGCTATGAAAGGGTGCTGGCTGNGGACCCTGCCAAGGCCTCCCTTGGATGTCTTTCTAGCTTTAGACACTCCAAGTCTAGACCCTAGACCCTAGACCCTGCCCTCCTTTGGAGCCACTTCCAAATTAATTTCTACAAACGCAAGTAAAACTGTAGTCTAGGTGGTGACAGTGAACAGATATCCAACAATCTGTCCCTCAGAACACAGTTGCAACCTGAATGCCAAGTTGGTGACAAGAGAATAGACAGACTGGTAAAACAGTTACACAGTACAAGCTGTCCCTGGCTTTAGGCTGGCTTCNAACCTAAGATCCTCTTGTCTCACTAGCTGGGATGGACAGGCATCAGCCACTATGCTTTGCTCTACGTGTCCCTCGGTTTAGGGCACCAAAACTGGTATCTCTCTCTCTAGGCACAAAGAATCTAGCGGTGCCGTTGAAGGCCTTCTCCAGTGTAGCGCTTTCTCAGCGTGCTTGTCCNCTTTTTCCACTCTGGCAGATTCCCAGGCTACCTCAGAGACCACCTCTCTCTGCTGCTGGTGCTGAGACAGAACCATTCCTGAGCAGCCCAGAGCTTGGGCCACTTGTGGACACATTTCTGGGGGCCCAGTCTAGTCAGCTGCCATGGTGGGCAGGAAGAATCACGCCCCTTCAGAATTGAGGAGAGCAAAATTAGTTTGATTATCACGTTGGTTAATAAGGTCCGGCAGGAAGACAATCTTACCCACAGGCCATGCCAATGTCATAAGACCCATTTCTGATGCCACCTGCAACAAAAGCACTTCATAACCATCCTTGGCCAGAGTGGGCCTGGCCTGGACCAGCACAGCCCGTTCCCTCCCTGCTCTTGGGGTACATTCACCAAAGCCTCACAGAAGACCCAGGAGCACCCAAAAAGGCTTGGGTGTGTGACAATGGGTGCACCCCCACTCCTCTCTGCCTAGGGTCCCTAGGGTCAAGAACCAAGGTCAGAGCCAGTNGTTGTGGCACACACCTTTAATCCCTGCACTTGGGAGGCAGAGGCAGGAGGATCTCTGAGTTCCAGGACAGCNTGGTCTACAGAGTGAGTTCCAGGACAGTCAGGGCTACACAGAGAAACCCTGTCTTGAAGAAACACAAAACAAAACAAACACAAAAAGGAACCAAGGTTAGGTCATGCTCATGGGCACCTAGCCGTCACAACTTACCAGCAATGTTGGCCACTGCCTGCAGCCCTGATGAACACTGTCTGTTGACAGTAGACAAAGGTACAGTCTCTGGAATACCACTGAAACAGAAGGGGTGATGGCAGTCAGCCCTGGATGTGCAGCCAGGCCTGAACATGCCACAGCCTCATAGAAAGCAGGCCCCAGGAGGCTCCAGGGCCCCATTATGTCCCATAGCAGTGTGTATAGACCAGAGGGATAACAGCTGGCCTTGTTCCCATCAGGGTAGATATACATAAAGGAGGGGTCAATGACTGGGCAAACCCTGTCACTACANCCACATGCAACCAGGGCCCCCAAGCACATGCCTTGCTACTCAGGCAGGGGAAGCTTGTCTGGACCACAGGCATTCTTCCTCAACTTCTGAAGACTTGACAGAGAAAAGTAGACATCTCTTTTGCCCACACAGAGACTGGCCACCAGCCTAAGAGCTAGGTTTCACAGTCAAGGCCTCCAACCATCTCCACCACCTGGCCTCACCAATACACACACTGTGTACACACACTGTGTATCCTGTTTGCCTTCTCTGTGCATCCGCTCTTGCCTGGGTGAAGAGTACTTCCGGCATGTTTGTTCTTATGTTCTTAGTGCGACACTGGGCTCAGCTCNGAGAGCTACCTGGGCTGCCCCTCCAGGTAGATAACCCATCTTGGCCAACAGTACAAAGAAAGCCTCATTTCTAGTGCCTCCTTAGACAAACTCAGCAAGTCCCTTGAGAATCTTACTAGTTCTGCTGTACAGTCAGGCTTGGAAACTCTCAGGCCATGCTCTTAGCAATGGATTTTCAGGCTTGATACATGCTTAGTTCCAAACTACCCTTCCCCCAAGTCNCCAAGTTTTCATCAAATTAAGTACTGAGCACAAGGTACTATGTTAAAGAGGCTAAGACACCAACAAACAGTACTGTGCCCCAGAGGATGCCCAACCAATATGCAGACAATTAATCCACTGTCAGAGATGGAAATAACAGAGCCAGATGGCAAAGCCATAGCACAAGGAGGCACATAGCAACCCACTGGACAAGAAGGCCACTCTTCTGACACTTGAGAACCAGTCTCCAAGGATGTTTGGGCAGGGACTGGCTAGAGCAAGAGAGCAGGGATAGAGCTCTTATGGGGACAGACAGATAGGCAGAGGAATGCANATAGAAGACAGACAGGATAGATGATAAAGTTAAAGTCAAAGTAAGGAAGCAGGGAAGAGATGAGAATGGAAAGTTACGAGAGGGAGGGGAAGGCCTTTGACCCCAGGCTAAGTCTGACTCCCTCCTAGTCTCTACAGGTTCTGTTTTTTCCCTGTTCTCACACTGGCCAGTATTGCTGTTATGTCTCATCTACCGGAGGGAGGGAGGTCTTCAATCTACATGTGGAAGTAACTGAATTACTGCTTCTGGAACNGGAAGATGACCAGGGCTCCTCCNGGCTTCCCCTCCACACTCCCACCCTCAAGCTTCCAGTAATGGACTGAGCTTGGAGTTCTCAGGCAGCACAAGTAGGCATGGAAGCAAAATCATGGACCAATGTGGTTATGTAATTATTTACCTGACATGTGAGGACAGAGTCCACATGTCCAAAAGGTAAGCAACAAGTTGGCTTTGGGAAAAATCAGGCCACCTTTGCTCCACTCCCAAAGTCCTGGGTGTCCTGGCTCTGGGCCAGGTAACACGCCCTTCAAAGTAGGAGAAAAGTTGGGTCCAAGGATTCTGGTTGATTTGATATCTAGTGTCCAACCTGACAACCGTCACCTACAGACTTGGTCAATGGTGCAGGAGTCCCCACCAGAGGTTGAAAGATTACCTCAGAAATTGGGCGATGCGTGCCATGATGGCCCCAGCTCCAGGCTGAAGCACATTACCTGTGGATATAAACTTTATTCAGTACCAAGCTTTGCACACTAACTTTCAGCTGTAGTCCCAAAGAGGAAATATTCCAGAGATTTCTTCAGGATCACGTCAGGATTTTCCCAGGCTCATTTGAAACCGTAGAAGTTCAGAGTCTGAGGAATGGGAAGCCAGCTACCAATCGCCTGTCATTCACCAGCCCAGTGCTGGAGAGCCACCAGCATGCTTGCCAAGGCATGCTCCTCTAAATCAGCACAGCTGGGTGGGTGGCCTGCTTGCCTGGCAACAAGAGAGCCTCCAGCGTAAGAGGCACACATTGCAAAGCCTGAAAGCTGAGGGAAGTAGGGCTGTGGGTGAGGGAAGTGAGTCTGTAAATGCTTGCCTCCCCAAGTGTTCTCCTCCGAGCCCTGTGTCACTGTGGGAGGAGGAACAGGCGGGCACCCTGTATGAAACCCTGTCCTACACTAAGTTGTTCTCGTTCAGGGAAGAGCAGGAGTTAGGGCAGGGTGAACCCCGTCTACACCTGTAACTGAACTGGGGCTGGACTAGATGGTTCTCACAGACAGGATGTCAGTATAGGTGGAGAACCGTGGTCTCCCACCCCCTGGAGTCTCCAGGAAGATCTGGGCTTCAGAGCAGTGGTTCTCAACCTTCCTAATGCTGTGACACTTTAATACAGTTCCTAATGCTGTAGTGACCTCCAACCATGAAATTATTTTGTTGTTACTTCATAACTGTAATTTTGCTACTGTTATGAATCGTAACGTAAATATCTGTGTTTTCCGATGGTCTTAGGAGACCACTGCGAAAGAGCCGTTTGACCCGCCGAAGGGTCGAGACTCAGAGGTTGAGAACTAATGCTTTAAAGTCTCTACCACAGGGCAGCCCTGCTTTCCACCTCCACTCCACTGGCTAATGCGCCTGGAGCGAGCGCAGGCCATCAAGACATCATCCCACTGAAATTAGCGGAATCTGTCAAGTCTCGCTCTGTGAAACCCAGGTTCAAGGTGAGAAGGGAAGACCTTGGGAAGGAGGGCGGGGAAGGCCCAGAGCAGGCCCGGCAGGTGAGCTCACCCACGGAGATGTCTCCCAGCAGCTCAGGCTTTAGT
Organism: Neotoma lepida; assembly: GCA_001675575.1. Taxonomy (NCBI): domain Eukaryota; kingdom Metazoa; phylum Chordata; class Mammalia; order Rodentia; family Cricetidae; genus Neotoma; species Neotoma lepida. Next base: position 1,227,094 of record LZPO01044062.1, read on the forward strand.
TTCACGTCCTGGAGAACCGCGGTCATCACGGCCGACAGAAGCTCGTCCGGGGTGGTGTCCTGCAGGGCGAAGCGNAGCGGCGGTGAGCCCCGCTCCCGCATCCCCACCCGGGGACTCTGCGGTCACCCCAGCCAGAGGGCAGGATCCCACCCGCACTGGCCGCCTTCTGCGCTCCTCGCCAGCCGGAGGGGCCTCACCTTGAAGCCGCCGCGGCTTGCGCGGCCGATGGGGGTGCGCCGTCCGTGCACCACCACCACATCGGAGGCCGAGGCCTGCCGGAAGCCCGCGGAGCAGGGAGCGGCTTGCAGCGCGGAGCTCGACTCCGGCCGGCCGGCCAGGTGGCCCATCACTACCTGCAGCCGATGCATCGTGGAGGTGGGTCCCGAGGANTTGCCTGGGCTCTGGGTGCGGCGCAGACGCAGGACAGCCTGTACCTTGTAAGGCCTAAAAGTTGANCACAACTGGGGTAGAATAATACCGCGAGTGGGGGTGGGGCTTCTAAGGGGCCCGCCCACTCCTAGACACAACCAATTAGATTAAGACTTGAGGACACGCCCCCAGCTGCCCACCACTCGCCCCAGAGCCCCGCCCAAGGCTCGTCCCGAGTCGATCTTTCCGCTAAAAGCTCCGCCCACCACTCCTACGGAGACCAATCAGAATGTGCACCCTTAAGCCTCGCCCAGAAACGCAGACTGGAAACTTAAGTTTGCGCAACCTTTTGCAGACACACGGGAAGGAGGCACCCCAAACTTGGGGTTTCCTAAGATGAACTCAGCCTCAAGGGAGCCCCTCCTCCAAAGCCCTGAGTTCAGCGCGCAGCAGCACGAAAGGCGTGAAGGCGGAGCCCGGCACACGGCTTCTCCCTTTGCTGGGCGAGCTAGGAAAACCACTCTGGTCTCCCATCAAAATTTGCTCTGCTCAGTCCCCGGTCCCAAAACCCAGGACCCAGAACCTAGATAATGTTGCGGCGCCTAGTTCGGCCCCGACGGGGTTGGACTGTCATAGAAGCCCTCTCAGAAAAGGAAGCAATTTTTGTTTCCTGGCTGGTATGGAGAACGGAGTTTACAAATGTGTTGAATGGCAGCCAGATTCTAACTGTAGCGTGTCCCACACGTCTTAAGCCTGTTTTACGTCTGTTTGGGATGATGTCATTAGTGTCCACATTCTNCTAGGAATTCTACTAAGGCGGGGAGGGTGGAGACCCTGCGCCGGAGACTGACACCTAAGTAGATTAAGTGAATTAATGAAAACAAGTTTCTCTGGGTCTAGACTGTACCCTCAGCTTTAAAAAGTAAGGTGGTAGGTCCGCGTGTAGTTTTGCAGACCCCCGGAGGGTAGAACTGGGTTTGCCTCAGATACCAAAGGACAGGATGCCCTCAATGCCAACTTGCGGGTAGGGTTGTGGCCTTCCCCAAAAGGCAGTCAACACTTGCACCAGATGGCTGAGGGCAGATTGAGGCTTCACTTTGCCACTTCCGAAGCCACAGTCTGTCTTTTCCCTCCCCAGAACACAGAGCGGAAAGCAGTGTCCCACAAACAAAGGAGCTGGAGGGCATCACCACTCTTGACGACCCCCTGGGTAAGGGCCCGGTGTCGTTCCCCTGGATAGCATAGCCACAGCCCCAGGACGTGTGGTGTGCAGAGCATGGATATTGGAACACAGATGGATGGACCTGGGACCAGAACACAGGTTACTGTGCATAAGGGCTGTAACTCCTTCACGTCCTAAACAAGGCTGATTCACCATGCAGAACTACCAGATCGCCCAGGACAGGTCAGTGGGCCAAGATAGACGCCAGAGGCCTTTTTCTAGGTTCTCACANCTTCAAGGGGAGACGAGCAAAGGTTAGAAACATGAATGGGGTGACGTTCAGGCCCTGTGTTCAGGTGCACACACAAACATTCTCCGAGGGTAGTGGCGGGGCACCCCAACTGCGCTCTCGTGCTCGGGACTCCAGATTCTAGCAAAGGGCGGAGCTTCTCGGAAAGCGGGAGAAGGCGGGGCTGGCAGGAGTCTTAGGGGAAGTAGGAAGGAAGCTCGGCTGGAGAGCTGACCGGACCTCACCGAGGCTGAGGGTGGCTCGCCATGTCTGCGGGAGGCCCCCGCGTGGGATCCATGTCCCTGGACTCCTCCAAGTCCTCCCTGCCCTTGGCTGCGCTCAACGTGCGAGTGCGGCGCCGTCTTTCGTTGTTCTTGAACGTACGGACGCCGGTGGCGGCCGACTGGACCTCGCTGGCCGAGGAGATGGGCTTCGAGTACTTGGAGATCCGACAGCTGGAGACGCGCCCAGACCCCACCGGCAGTTTGTTGGATGCCTGGCAGGGGCGCTCTGGCGCGACGGTCGGCAAGCTGTTAGAGATGTTGGCTATGCTGGACCGTGAGGATATACTGCGGGAGCTGTGGTCCAACATCGGTGAGGACGCGTGCTTTCTGGCTTTGTGCCAATGGTCGAGGAGGCTGGCCTTGGCATATCAATCTTGTTTAATTTTTCTGGGGTGTGCTGGGGAGGGAGGGAGAGATGGTCGAATTTTCTGTCAATATGCAGGACAGCATAGAGACTGGGAGAGGGCTCAAAAATCCTGCGATAGGGAAAGGATGTGGAATGAGTCTAGGCAAAGCCTTGAGTTGGGCTAGGNTTCAAGATCTACTTCTCTAGGAGTATCCCAGTTGTGTCCGTAGCAACAGGGCAGATGAAGGATTAAAAGCCCCTTCTGGCATTCAACACAATACCCCTGTCTACAGTTATACCTTGCTAGGTGGGGTCCACCACCCTCACTAAGCACTAACCTGGTGCCTGAGCCCTTCTGGCATTCAAGCCCCTGCTCCCACTACCCTGCACCCTGCAAGATGCCCAATTTGGAGCCATTATCAAGAGCCATAGAAAGGGGATGCAGGATGAAGTGTGAGAGGCAGATGCCAGCCGGACTTTGGTGGCCTTCCAGATGCCCACTTTGGGAGAGTTGGAAAGGGAGTGCCAATTTGTCAGAGCTGTCCATGGCACCAGTGGCTAGAGAAGCCCCAGAGCCCAAGTAGGCCAGTGGAACAGAGACAAGGTATTGATGCTGAGTGTTTACAGCAGCCTAGGGCAATTGGGCAGCCTTCTACATCCTGTCTTTTCTCCACAGATGATGACTGTGAGAAATACATAAATAAGCAGCAGACGCAGGAGTCTGAGAAGCCCTTACAGGTGGCCAGAGTGGAAAGCAGTGTCCCACAAACAAAGGAGCTGGAGGGCATCACCACTCTTGACGACCCCCTGGGTAAGAGTCCGGTGTCGTTCCCCTGGGTAAGAGTCGGGTGTCGTTCCCCTGGATAGCATAGCCACAGCCCCAGGATGTGTGGTGTGCATAGCATGGATATTGGAACACAGATGGATGGACCTGGGACCTTGAGCAAGTCACTCATTCTTTCTGAGTCAGTTTCCCCATCCAAGAAATGAGGATAATAACATTCCCATCTCTGAGGGCTTCTGAGACTGCAATGGCATACCTCTCATGGTTAACCCAGATTTCATCTTTTCTGGTGGGAGGGGCATATGTAAGACATCACTTTGGGAAGGGTGCAAGCCCAGGTTCCCTTGATGGATGACTCCAAGCTGGGCTCCTTCCAGCCTCCCTGTAGAATGCTAACCATTACCCTTGTCCCCTGTCCTCAGGACAAACACCAGAGTTGTTCGATGCCTTCATCTGCTACTGCCCCAATGATATTGAGTTTGTGCAGGAGATGATCAGGCAACTAGAACAGACAGACTATCGGCTGAAGTTGTGTGTATCTGACCGTGATGTCCTGCCAGGCACCTGTGTCTGGTCCATTGCCAGTGAGCTCATTGAGAAAAGGTTGGTTAGTCATCCAAAGGGGCAGGTGGGTGAGTGCATAAAACTCAGAGGTCCAGATGCTATGGCTCTCCTGCCGACTGGACTCTGCACTGGGTAGCCTGGGTACCATGGTCCTCCCTGAGGCTATCCTCTAGAGGTGAGCTGAAGGAAGTCATCACAATGCCTGCAATCTGCCACTCTCCTTTAGGTGTCGCCGGATGGTGGTGGTTGTTTCTGACGATTACCTACAGAGTAAGGAATGTGACTTCCAGACCAAGTTTGCTCTCAGCCTCTCTCCAGGTAAACTTAGACCTACTTTGGTTTGGTTAGAGAGGGGAGGGGAGGGATAGCCTTAAGATTCCAGACCAAGAATGCAGGACCAAAGCATGCCAGATCTCTGAGTGGGTGTACCTGTGAGCTTCTTTATGTAGTGGCTATGTACCATGGATACCTAGCTGGTGGAGAGCTGGTATTATCCCCTGCTTTGGAGACTGGGTCTTCCCTACCATAGGGCAGGAGCGTGGTCCCAATACCACATGCTTTGGCTTCCAGGTGTCCAGCAGAAGCGGCTGATTCCCATCAAATACAAGGCGATGAAGAAGGACTTCCCCAGTATCCTACGGTTCATCACTATCTGTGACTATACCAACCCTTGCACCAAGTCCTGGTTCTGGACCCGCCTTGCCAAGGCTTTGTCCCTGCCCTGAAGATGGCCCTGGGAGCCCGAGGTCTGTCAGTGTGTCCTTGCTCTTTTGCTTGCCTCCTCTGACATTGTAGGAGGGAATTTGTGGTCCACTCATCCCTGGAGGTTCTAGCTCTAAAGCAGCCAAACCCCATCTGGACACCGTCCCTCAAGTCCTGAATAGAATGAGTGACAGCAAGTGACTTTGTTACTTGCTGGGTTGTCAGCGCGCACAGCGATTACCAAGGACCAGCTGAGCTACATCTGAGCCATCTTTGGCCTCAGTTTCTCCGCCTGAGAAACAGGGTATGGAGATCAGGCAGGAACATGGCCAGGCATTGCTCTGGCTGAAGGAGAGCTGGCTATGGGACCAGAGTCTTGCCAGGACGACTGCTTCCCCCTGTCTGCCTCACATCCCTGTTCCTCCTTTCACAGGGCAATGGGGAGCTGAGCTGACTTTGACCCGATTCTCTGAAACTGTCCCATCTGCATCTTTGACCCCCTCAGCCTTAACCCCATGTTCGGTGGTCACTGGTCTGGGTACCTGGGACTGCTTTTCCCTCCCGTGTAGCCATGCCTGTGCACATTTCTCAGTTTTGCTTTGCTTGAAGTGGGACCCTGCCCTCTGACATGCCTATCACTTATGGTGGCCCCAGCAGGGCCACTAGGATGATGTCATCAGGGAAACTTCCTCCTTGGCCCACCAACACAGACTTTCTACCGCTTTCTGTACTTCGATTACCTACTTTGTTAACAAGCAGCAAACGCACAAAAATATCCTTTTCCAGTGCTCTGTGGCCCCATATAATCCTGTTCATGTAGATACATGTAAATGTACACGGGTTCCCTCACACACATGCTCCCTCACACACACAGGCATCTGCTTANATGTGTTTACTTTTGGACAGCTCCCAAGAATGGCTGAGTGGAAGAGTTCTACNATCAAGGGGGCCTGGCCATCTCCCTGGATAAAAATGGGGTGCCCTTACTACAGGTAGCTGCACATGCCTATAATTCCAGCATTTGTGAGGTAGAGGCAGGAGAATCAGGAGTTCAAGGCTCTCCTTGGCTATACACCAAGTTTAAGGCCAGCCTGAACTACATGAGAGCCTATTACCTCACCCCGCCCCCGCCTCAAAAAAAAAGAAAGAAGAAAAAGATGGGGGCACTGTTAGTTTCTTCTCTCTTTTCTCTAATCATGGAAAGCAAAGTCTAGAAAGGCCCCAAATGTGAGAGCATGTGTGCCTTCAGCAAAATGAAGATGAAAAAGGAGAAGTTGCTTCACACCACAACTCGGCAGGCTCAGCTGTTTCCTCCCCAGCAAGATGGTTTCCATATTCCTCTCAAACTCTCTGTCATGGAGGCAATGTCAGGGTCTCTGGTCTCTGTGCTCAGGGTTAACCCCAGGGTTCTGAACCCAACAGAAAATGGGCCTCCCCTCAGTGTCTAGGGCAGGAATGGAGGCCTCTTTGCATGACCTCATGAAGCACTTCTGTGCTTGATCGTGGGCATTTTAAAGCAATCTGGAGAAAGTGTCTTCTATACCTGTTATATAGGTTTTAGGAGAACTTCAGTGAGATAGATGGGATAAAGGCTCATGTTTGCCATTTGTACTTCTGTATTGGAAATTTATAATAAATATTCTATTTGAGAAAGCATACTTGTGACGTGTGTGTGTGTGTGTGTGTGTGCGAGCGCGCGCTAAGGTGTTTGGAAGTAGACAGCTAGGCCATGACTTTCTTACATAAGAGAAACTGCCCTGTAATGTGGTGTCTGTGCCTTGGGGCTTCCAGATGCCTGAGCCCTGGCCTCATAGGCTCAGGCTTCAGCAGGGACCACGTGGAGACAAGGGTATCCATCAGCTCCAGAAACCTGCTTCCTCTGCCAGCCTGAGCCTTTCCTAGGTTATACCATGTTCTAGGTCCTGGCCCTGCTGGTTGTATGTAGTGCCAGGGATTGAACCCAGGGTCTGTGTTAAGCAAACTTTGTATCATCTAAACTGTCTTCTCAGACCACTGTCTAGACCTTGATTATGGTGTTACACACATCCATGTATGTGATTGGATGACTAAGTGCTACATACACAATATTGATGTTACATTTGAGGTCTTCAGATTGCCCTACAGTTATATCCCATGGTGCACTGGGTTATATCCATGGTGCACTGGGGAGACCTTGTAAAGAGTGTAAGAACCCCGATTATCTTTCTAACTTCCTGAAGATCATAATTATCTCAAGATAGAANGTCTTAGAGCCCGTCGAGATGGTGTGCCTATAGTCTCAGCCACTTGTGAGACTGTGCAGAACTCGAGCCCCACAGTTCAGGAAACATAACAAGACTCTGTCAAAAACAAACAAACAAACAAACAAACAAAACGGTTTTAAAAATTAACTTTTTTTTTTCTCTGAGACAGGGTTTCTCTGTGTAACAGCCCTGGCTGGCTGTCCTGGAACTTGCTTTGTAGACCAGGTTGGCTTTGAACTCACAGAGATCCACCTGCCTCTGCCTCCCAAATGCTGGGACTAAAGGCACCACTGTACCCAGCTCCCAGAAACTTGATTTTTTTGAGGATCTACTTGTTCCTTAAGACCAGGTCAAGGCAGAATATAAAAAGCTAGTCATGTTCTGTTGTAAAGGAAATTAGACCCCAGTAGAAGAATCAAGATGCAAATGCGGGAAAGTCAGAACCACTCAGAACCCAGATGGTAGAGCTCTGGACAGCGGGTATGCTGGCTGGACGAAAGGCAGCATGTCCCACATATCCCACATAAGACAGGACTCTCAAAGGTGGTAGAGGGGACAGGGAAAACCCTAACATGGGAGAAGCAGTAAGGGAAAGATCTCAGTGGATGCTGCAAGTGAGAGGCATGTGTAGGATGGAGAATGGAGTGGTCAGATAAGACCTTTGGGGCTCAGCAGAGATGACTGGGGCCATGGATCTCAGACTGCGGCAGGGCCCTGGCTTGAGTCTGGGCAGGAAGGAGTGCTAGACTGAAGTATGTTGGGAGGAGCAGGATATCGACTGCCTGTGAGGTGGGTTAGGCAGGTGGAAAGGCAGGGTTGCAATGTCTGCTTCAGGAATCTGCGAAAGGAAGTGGTGAGCTGGCAAGGAGTGACTCTGGTCTCCATACTTCCTCTTTCCTCGGACCAAACCCCACTGGGCTCACTCCAGTATAGTCTGTGTTACAGCATATCTCAATTTTGAGCAGCCACATTTCAAAGTGCTTAATTGCTGCATGAGGCTGGTTGCCACTAGGCTGACCGACTCTGGAACCCTGCTACTGAAGGTCGTGATTCCTGAGCCAGTAGCATCAACATCACCTCCCCTACTAGATACAAGGCCTCTCTTTGATGGGGGGAGGTATTGAAAATAGAATTTATCATAATTCCAGTGCTTTTTGACTTTATTTTTTAGANTTTTATTTTATGTTTATGTGTTTTGTGTGCATGTATGTATGTGTACCACATGCATGCCTGATGCCCACAGAGGCCAGAAGAGGACATTGAAACCCATACCCAAGAGTGGTAGAGCTGGGTAGGACTCTCTATATAAATTCCCATAGTGGCTGCACCAGTTTACATGCTCACTAGCAATAAATAAGTGTTCTCTTTCCCCACAGAAAATATTTGATGTGTGTGTGTGTGTGTGTGTGTGTGTGTGTGTGTGTGTGTACCATATACATGCATTTCTCATGGAGGTGAGAGAGGTCATCAGATTTCCTGGAACTGGAGTTACAGGTGAACTTAGCTGCTGAGCTGTCCCTTCAGCCCGATTCTTTTTATCCAGTGCAGAACTATGGAATAGTGCTGTCTGTACTCAGGGTAGGTCTTTCAACCTCTGTCAAACTTCTCTGGAAATGCCCTCACAGACATACCTAGAGGGTTTTCCTCTAGTTGAGTCTTAAGTCCCACCAAGGTGCCACTCAAGATTAACTATCACACCTGCTGAAGAGCAGGGACCAGTGGGTTAGTTCTAGAGGGGGACCTGAGAGGTCTTAGGTCTTTTGACTTTATTGTAGTGTGTGTAGATATGTGTGATGGTTTGTATGAGAATGATCCCCACAGGCTCATACATTTGAATGCGTGGTCCCTAGTTGGTGGAACTGTTTAGGAAGGATTAGGGGGGATGGGGTCTTGTTGGAGGAGGTGTGTCACTGGGGGCAGACTTTGAGGTTTCAAAAGCCCGTGCCATTCCTAGTTAACTCTCTTTCTGCCTCATGCTTGCAGATAAGGATGTAATCTCTCAGTAACTGCTTTAGCCCCATGTCTGCCTGCCCACTGCCATGGTCGATACCATGATGGTCATACATTCACCTGTGAAACTGTAAGTCCTCAATAAACTCTTTCTCCTCTAAGTTGCTTTGGTCACGGTGCTTCTTCACAGCAATAGAAAGGTAACTAAGACAGTTTGTGATTGTTTGTGTGTTCACGTATGTACACATTTGTGCACAGGAGCATGTACATGTGGAGGTCAGAGGTCAATGTCAGGTGTCTCCTTCAGTAGAACACCACCTTATTCTCACTGAACCTGGAGCTCACCAATCTGGTTAGACTGGCTAGCCAGCAAGTCCCAGGATTTCTTTTCATCTTAAAAAAAAATGGCAGGGGGTTGCGGGAGGGGGCAGGGCTAGTTCAACAGTACCCACATGGTGGCTCACAACCAGCTACAATTCTAGTTCCAGGGGATCTAATACTCATTTTTGGCCTGTGTGGGTACTAGGCACACATGTGGTGCACAGAAATATCATGCCACCAAAGCACTCTCACACACACACACACATAAAAAAATTTAAAAATTATTTAAAAAAATAGAAAACCAGTGATTTCCTATGTCTTTGCCTCCTGACTGTGGACACAGTATTACCAGCTGTTTTCCTTTACTATGACGCTTTCCCCACTCTGAGAGACTGTACCCTCAAAGAATGAGCCAAAATCAGCCCTTCCTGTTGGGGGATATAGCTCAGTGGCAGAGCACTTGATTGAACAGCATACATGAGGTCCTATGTTCATTCTCCAATATCAGTATGGGGCTGAATAGAGAGGGGGAGCTCCTTTTTCAGGCTGCCATTTTCAGGGATTTTATCACAGCACTGAGAAAAGCAGTAGGCTTCTCAGTGATTCAAGGTTGAGAAAGCTCTGACCCATACATCGGAATCGACATTCTTCTTCAGGCTGTGTGCTATGATTTTCCTCAACATCAGCTCCTGCCTTCTGAGGACATGACTCAGCCAAATCATATCCCTAATTCAAGTTAGGGAAGCCTTTGGGGGATCCCAGTGTGCTGAGTGAAAAAGGCTGAATTCTGGGGCCATTTTGGAGCATGGACCTGTAAAATGGAGGCAAGCTGATGGCAGCACGTGGGAGTTCTGCGGCAAGTCTTGCTGCTCGAGTTTTCAGACAGACATATAAGCCAGCAGATGCTCTGCTAGTTTAAACTAGTTTAGGCTGTGTGCAAATCATCTTGCATTTTCTCTATATCTCTTCCCCTGGTCCTCTACCAGGCTCTGTGTCTCGAGATACTGACCTTGGAGATTTGCTTCAGACAGCTCCCCTGGTTCTCTGGTTTGCTGATAGCCAGTACCAACAGATTCAAAAGAAAGAAGAGAATGCAGGGGTATTTACATAACCCATGTCTCTCCTATCTAGGGGCTACTGATGACTGGTCTTTACCTTCAGGTAGCCTTTTCTGCACCTGCCCTTCTACTTCCAGTGGTCCTCATCCCATGATCATTTGGGGTTTCTCCAGAGTTTGGAAGGACTACACTAGTCACTTCATTCTGCCTACGCCTCAGCAAACAGCTCCCTTGCCAAGCTATTCTCAAGTTGTCCACTTTGATGGTTGTACCAGGCTATTTCTTTTAGGCCACCAACCAGCTCCCACATCATGACACAGAGACCTATTAGTCATGAATGCTCGACCTAGCTTAGGCTCATTTCTTGCTAGCTCTTATAACTTAACCTGTTTTCTCTTCATCTACGCTTTGCCTCGGGGCTTTTTACCTTTCTTTCCCTCTGTATATCCATTGCTTCTCCTTGTCTCACTGGCAGCTGCCTGGCTTCTGGCCCTGGGTGTGTCCCTCTCTTCCTCATTCTCTTCTTCTCTNAAGCCTAGATTTCTCCTCCTACTTAGTCTCTCTGCCTGCCAGCCCTGCCTATCCCTTTACTGCCTAGCTATTGGCCATTCAGCTTTTTATTAGGCCAGTCAGGTGCCTTAGGCAGGCAAAGTGAAACAAATGTAACACACCTTTATACAGTTAGACTAATATTCCACAGCATAAACAAATGTAACACACCTTCACACAGTTAAAATAATATTCCACAACAGACGATGTCATTTATTCTCATTGGTATCTGACTCAATAATTGCTATTGGGAATNGCCTTAAGATGGGATTCCAGAATTGATCACATATGTTCTGCTGGGAAGTGACAACCTGGCAATCCACATAAGCAGTGTCATCAAAGAAACAAAAGTTCNTGCTAGAGGTACAGGGGGTGGGCCAGTCAGCCATTCTGAGCACCAGTCCTGGGTGTTACCTGGTACACTGATCCATCAAGTCGGACTGGCACCTCAAGCTTCCATTGTGCAATGGACATGTTATATGCTAAGCTTATTCAAAGGTTAGCATATCTTCTCACCCAACTCTTCTCTTCTCACCCCAAATCCTACTGCCTNTGTCTCCACTATGCCCATGAAGGAACNCACTTCATCAGTTAATAGAGGAAAAGCAAGCACAGGTTTCATTCAATCTGTCTAGTGCCCAAAGTGACAGCGGTTGTATCTAGCTTGCTATGGAGTGGCTTCAGAAGCTAATGGTGGAGGGGTGACTCCGATGGACAGCATTGCTGTAGGTCTGTTGGAAGTCCAAATCTGACTTGACCCATGGGCAGTGATTAATGGGTATGTCAGCTGATCAGAATTTGGAAAGGACAGACTTAAAGACTGATGACGAGGAGGGCAAGGGGAACAGATCTGTAGATGGATTGTTCATGGTGTCTCGCAGAAATGCTCATCCAATGGCATTTCTTGTGGAAGACTCAGTCATCAGGAAAGTAAGATGGATGATGCTACCTGGAGACATCAGTTGGCCTCATCCTCAGATGTGCTAGTATTTGCTGATAGGTCCATTTACACAGAGGTCACAATGCCAGGGAAAGGGACTATGGTAGTATCACACCATAGATTTCTCTCTGGTCAAAGAGGTAGACATTAAGTAGTCAGAAGCAATGAAAAAAAGGGGGCTGGAGAGATGGCTCAGAGGTTTAGAGTACTTATTGTTCTTGAAGAGGATCCAGGTTTGATTTCTAACACTTACGTGGTGGCCCAACCATCCATGACTCCAGTTCTAGGGATTTGATGCCCTCTTATGGCCTCTGTAGACATCAGGCATGCACATGGTGCACACACATATATGCAGGCATTAATACAATTCATATAAAATAAATAAATCCTTAAAAAGAAAAGGAATGAAAAAGAATTTGGTAGGTTGTAGGAAGGAAATAAGATGGTCTGATAAGGAGTAATTTGGAAGAGTTAGGGAGATTTCAAGGACAATGTTTTTATGAAATGAAGTCATAGGAGTTGAGCCCTGAAGTGAGTCTAAAGAGTCTAGGAAAGATGTCCTCAGAACTCCACTTCAGAGGGACGTGAAAATGTGAAGGCTCTGAGGAGAGGAAGAGCTGGATAAGGACCAGAAGGAAGTCTCCTATGGATTTCAGGGACCTTCGCTCTTTGAGACAGGGTTTCTCTGTGTGGCCCTGGCTGTCCTGGAACTTGCTTTGTAGACCAGGCTGGACTTGAACAGAGATCCATTTGCCTCTGTCTCCTGAGTGCTGGGATGAAAGTTGTGTACCACCACGCCTGGCTGCATTTTGTTTAAGACAGAGTCTTAGCCTTGAACTTGTTATGTAACCAAGAGCTTTGAATTTCTGATTGTCCTGCCTCTACCTCCCCAGTGCAGGGATTAGAGGGCTGTGCCACCATGCCTGGGTTCCTCTGTTTGCTTGCTTATTTTGTGGTACTGGGGGTTGTAAGCATTCTCGTTCCACCACTGAATGTCACCCCAATCCTGCTACTTTCTTTCTGCCTTCATTGAGAGTCCTTTAAGCTATTTTTATATGGCTGTAGTATATTTCTCCTGCTATACAGTACCTACTAACTTAATATTTTCACATTTTACTTGTGTGGTTTCCTTTACTTCCCCATTCTTTAAAATGCTGCTGTGATATGTTGCTTAAAATATATGCACAAGAGTTTCTCTTGGCTGTAGACTGTACAGTGGAGTTTGGGGGTTATAGCAGAAGCATGTTGTTTTTTTTTACTTTTCCAGGTTGTATCAAACTGTTTTCCAAAGATCTTCCATCAGCTCACATTCCAATTAGCCGAGGATGAGAGTTTTTGTTGTCCTTCATTTTGGCCAGCATTTAGTAGTCTCTCATTTAAAACTGTTTATCTGGAGAAAGGTGAAATTATATCTATCTATCTATCTATCTATCTATCTATCTATCTATCTATCTATCTATCTAAAGCCAGTGTTTCATGCAGCCCAGGCTGTCCTGGAACTTGCTATATGCTGCTGTGATAAAAAATAGAAAGCAACTTGGGGAGGAGATGGTTTATTTGGCTTACAGAGCACAGTCTATTATGTGGGGAAGCCAAGGCAGGAACTCAAGGCAGGAATCAAGAGGCAGGAACAGAAGCAGAGGCAATGGGAATGATGCTACAGTGAACATCGTAATGAGGTTTGTTTTGTTATCTATCTATTGAGATGGTCTCATGTAGCCCAGGTTGAGCAGGAATTCACTTACATAGTGGAGGGTGAATGTTTTGTCTGAGTCCCACCAGGCCCCACGTGGTATAGCCCACCCAGTGGTCCCGCAGCCACTTATAAATTAACTCAAAAGCTTATATTAACTACAACTGCTTGGTCATTAGCTAAGGCATATGACTGACTAGCTCTTATACTTAAATTCAGCCCATTTCTATTAATCTGTGTTTTGCCACGTATTCTGTGGCTTTACCAGTCTATAGACATGTTGTTCCTTCCGAGGCGGCTGGCGTCTCCTGACTCAGCCTTCCTCTTCCCAGAATTCTCCTTGTTTGTTTATCCCGCCTATACTTCCTGCCTGGCTACTGGCCAATCAGCATTTTATTTATCAATCAATCAGAGCATACAGAACTATCTCCATCAGGCCTTGCACTCTTGCCTCCATTTCCCAAGTTCTGGGATTACAAGAATCTGTCATCATGCTCAATTTTGAAGTAGGTTTTTATATTTATTTGTTTTTGAGCAGAATGAATATAGGTTAAGGAAAAGTGAGATGAATTTCTGAAAGTGGGAGGGGCACCAAGGAGGAATAAACTAAGTAGGCTTTAAGACTCAGTAAATCTGTACCAGGTACTGTTTGAAATGTTGACAGCACCCAGTCACCTGCCACTCAACCAAGTATTTCCATTTTGTACTCAATTAGCCTGAACTCGTTAAGCCGATATGGTGAAAGCTTGGAAGCCCAGTTTGATGCTGAGACTCCACTTTGGGGGTAGACTATTTTCTCCTATAATCACCTTTACACCTACCTTGTATNCCCTAAGTGTCTGTCACTTTGGACATGCGTGCTCTGGACTCACCAAGATGGCAGTCTCTGACTGGGCTTCAGATTCCTAGCTTTAGGACATTCCTCTACAATCACAGTTCACGTGGTTAATCAACACTCTGACTTTACATGTGCCTCTGCAGGGTATTATGACAAACACAAAGCAGAAAACACACCTATGTGTGGTATGGTTGTTGGGAATAGGCAAAAGCACCTTGTCCTAAATACTGTCATTTTGACTTCAGACTATTTTACCTGTAGGGTGAAACACAAGTTCCCAGGCCCTGGGGGAGCTGGGGACTTCCCAATAGCTGACCAACCTCCTCCTTAAACAATAGAAATAGTCCATTATGCATCTTTAGTTCTCTAAAACATATAGCTGTTCCTAATAACAGAAAGAACAAATGAATCTATTTGGATGGACTGAAAAGCTTACATTGTGTGTCGGTTGACAATGATGCAATGTATAGGGAAAGCCCCTAATCTTTGAATCCTGATTGGTGGAAAATGTAACTAACTTGGCACAGATGTTTGTGGGGTTTGTGCTTAAATACTTGCTGAAATGAACATCTGGAGATGCTGTCAGCTCCCGAGTCTGTACTGTTGTCCCTGACTGGTCAGTTTCTGCCATGTTGCCCAGTGGTAAGTCTTGCTTTGCATGACCTCTTGTGTCTGCTTGGGTTGTTTCAGAGCCTCAGACTCACAACATGGTTATTGTCCCTTCTTGTAAGAAAGGATGACATTAAATTTCATGTGACATGTAATAAGGACTCCGTGAGAAGGATAGATTCCAGCAGTCTATAATTGGCCCTGGTCCTGATAGGAAACTGAGAAAAATAGCTCATGACTGAGACATAAAATTGTGCTCTTAAAAATATATTCAGAGGGGTAGGGCTGTATAACAGGCTTTTTTGGACTGCTAACCCCCAAATCATGACATGGAGACTTATTATTAAGTATGAAAGCTTGGCCTTAGCTTAGGCTTGTTCCTAACTAGTTCTTATTAAAATTTTTTATGTATATCAGTGCTCTGTCTGCATGTACAACTTCATGCTAGAAGAGGGCATCAATCCTACTAGAGATGGTTGTGAGCCACCATGTGGTTGATGTGAATTGAATTCAGGTCCTCTGGAAGAGCAGCTGGTGCTCTTAACTGCTGAGCCATCTCTCCAGCCCCCTAACTAGTTTTTTATAACTTAAATTAACCCATATTTTTAAAGCTATGTTGTTTTATGTGGCTCGGTTACCTTTACTCTGTATTGCCCATCTTGCTTCCTCTGTGTTTGCCTGGCAACTCCCACTTTCTTCTTCCCAGAGCTCTCTCTGCCTGGCAGTCCTGTCTAGACCTCCTGCCTAGCTATTGGCCGTTTAGTTTTTTATTAAANCAATCACAGTGACACATCATCACACAGTACAAAGGAATATTCCACAACAGGGTTGTAGCTCAGTGGTTCAGCCCTTACTTAGGATGTGTGAAGTCCTAGGTTCAATCTTTCATACTGCCAAGGAAGAAGGAAAAAAAAAACTCAGGTTCCTCACAGGGGGTACTCACTAATTTCTAAACTTCAAAAGCAGTTTCTTTTATTTAAAAGCCTATAAAACTTGAATTACTATAACTACATAATTACCTGCTAATGATTACCCAAGACATCACTGGTCTTGAAATATGTCTTTTCCTCTCTATCCTAAAGGTGCTAATGGCAAAACTCGTCAGGCAGCTGCTTAAGTGAGAAAGCATAACTATGCTTTCACATCTGGTTTCTCAGTCCAGCNATANATGGTGGTAGAGGCTTTGTATACACTGGTCATAGTCTTTGGGTGACTATTTCTGTTGCAAAATTCACCTTCTGAGGGTGTCGGCTCATGAAACACATCTGTGACTGTCTGTGTGCTCTCTCGGACCCTACAAGCATGTTCTGCCAGGCACTGAGCTGGGGAGGGGTACAGGAGAGTTAACACTGTAAGGACAAAGAAGTTCCTGGTTAATAGCTCACCTTTCTTTTCCCTCCTCCTTATGCTCCTGTGGATTGGCCCTCATGAATGCTAGGCTAGTAAGAACTCTACCAACAAGCCACTTCCTTGTCTCTGGTCTTTTATCTTTGGCTGTCCTGGAACTCACTCTGTAGACCAGGCTGGCCTCGAACTCACAGAGATCTGCCTGCCTCTGCCTCCAAGTGCTAGGATTAAAGTGTGCACCACCACTACCTGGCTGGGTTCTGTAGTTTCTTCGACTGCACTGAGCAGAATGAAGCCCATCACCCACACACTAACCCCTCATTGATGCTCCCTGCAATGATTCTCCTGCCCTTTCTCAGCTCTTCCATTCTTCAGAGTGCCTCTTGAGGTCACCGCCTAAATAAACTCAAATTCTCAGACCTGATCTGGGAGGAAGGGATCTAAAGTAACAGAGGCATGGCTTTGAGAATGTGGCAAAAACAAGGTTCTCCTCCCAAGGAAGATATGCCATGTTCTTGAGAAACCAGGGTGGGATGTGGGGAATTTGTGATAGAAGAGGGTCAAGTTCCAGACAATTCTACACTTCCTTTCTTCTCTTCTCCAAAATAAAGAGAGCCNTAAGTATAAGTGGGATAAAACCATAATTTTATTAATAGTTTCAAAAATACTTAAAATTACCTTATTTAAAGCACACTTTATATAGCTGGGCTCCCTAACTCTTTGCTATCACAGTACACCTTTCCTGTATTGTATTTTATGATAATTGCTCCCCTATCAATTTATTTAAGCTATCTACTGTTCACTACAAAAACTGCATACTCCACAAAAAAAAAAAAGGAAAAAAAAACTGAAGTGTACTCTGGTCACTGTTAAGACAGTACTCACGTGGAAGATAACTCTAGAGGCTGAAGCTTGGCCTTGTGGCCTCAAATCCTCAATTCCTTGCTTCCTTGCTCATTAAAATCATGCTGTTGTAACGTCTATCGGGCCACAGAGAGGAAGTCAGGGACAGGNGACATAGGATGACCATCTCTATAGAGCAGTTCTGGCTCTAACTAATCCACTAAGGCGCAGGTGTGAGGAGGTAGACAAGAAAAATTAATGAATGTACAGGGATGACATCTAACGATAATTTAGACCCAGCATCTTGAAATTTCACGAGATTGGTAGTTTCTTTTCTTGGTGGAAGGGGAAAGAGGAGGCAGCCCTGAATTAACTATATTTAATTTCAAGGTAATGAAAAGAAAAACGGAAAGTCTGTCTTTGGTCCACACAGCCCAACAATTCCAGATTATTTTTGGTTTACTGATCTTTCTATTGGTGCAAACCTTGAGAATTCTTTTTTTTTTTTAAAAAAACATAACTTGCCTGTATTTTTTTCTTTTTATTATTAAGAAATTTTCTATTCATTTTAACCTTGAGAATTCTAATCCTACCCACTTCCTCTTTATGTTACTTTCACTCTTCCCCTTCGAGTAAGAAAGAGTTATCACATGCAGTAAATGTGCCACCAGTAATGCCGGAAACAAATTCTACAGCCAGACCTTGCAACTTTGTTGGGACTGGGATATTCTGTCGTCCCATTTTCTGTTTGTTGAAATCACCTTAGTCCTGCAAGGGCTGCCCAAATACCACTCTTCCTGAGACGTTCTACAAGTCTTATCAACCAGATGTGCTCGGTGGACTTCCTTCTGGAGAGCTCGGCAGTGTTTCTGTGGCTCGGCAGGGCCTGCATGGAGAGGTGTTCGGCTGAGAACACATCTGCATCGACTCTATCCAGGCTTATGTTTTTATGTTTTATTTCCCCTCCCATTTTACCAAAAAGCGATCTTCCAAGGCCGAGAAAACTGAAGTGTAAGGATGACAAAAGACAGGGCCCTTGAAATGACCCCAAGGCGCGTGACAAAAACCTCACTTAACAGTCAAGGCGGTGTCTGGGCAGAGTCAACTAAAACCCAGGTCCCCGAGGCAGGTGCTCATTGGCTCTTCAGACACGAAGCTGAGAAAAGACACATCTCGCTCCCGCCCGGATCCTGGAGGCGGCGCTGAGAACTTCCGCCTTAGGAAAAAAAAAAAATGTCATCACCGGCCGAGCTTCCGGTGCCACACGGGAGCCCGCAAGACCTTTCATCCTAGTTGGCTGTCGTCCGCGAACCACACCCAGCCGCTCCCTAGGGCTTCTCCACACCCTGGGGAGCGGTTTGCACGTTGCGAGGGTGTNACGGTGACGCCGTGACGTCACCTCGGAGACCAGTGTCCCGCAAGGTCTTCGCTCCCCGGCGGGCGGAACAGCAGTCAAGCTCCTGGAGGCGGGACTCACGGATGACTGATGTCCACTCCCACCAGTTGCCCTTCTCGTGCATCCTCAAACCAACCAATAAGGGAGAAGCGAAGNCCGCAACGTTCCCCAGCCCCTGCNGGAAGCTCCGCTCCCTCCGCTTGGCACTCCGCGGCCGCCATGCTTAGTGTGGCTCCTCGTTCTGAGGCCGTCCGCNCTCTCTCGGCTTTCGCACGCCCTCCGTGAACTCCTTCCCGAGCGCGTCTTCCCTCCGACTAGCGACTTGCCCTTCTCCGGCTCCTCCCTCGCGGGCCGCCGGTCCAGCCACACCTAAGGTGGCGGCTGGAGGCGGCGGGGCGGGGCTTCCCCCGCGTGGTGACGTCAACGCGTAGCGTGCCGGCAGGTGGAGGGAGAAGGGAAAGTTTGGCCCGTGCTTGGGGTTCGGGTGGAGGGCGGGACGGAGGGGCAGGGCCGAGGAGAAGCTGGTGTCGCGGCGCCGCGGAGGCTGAGGCCGGCTCGTGGGCCGGGCTAGGGACTGCGGGACGCGGGAGCCGCAGGAGGCGAGGTCGGCCGCAGCCGCGCGTCCCCGCCTCGGGGCCGCGCTTGACCCGCGCGCCCCGGCGTCGTGCGCCCCAAGCCTGGGCCAGGCGGCTGGTGGGGGGCGGCGGCTGGGCGTGGGGNGGCGTGCGGCGAGTTGACCGGAGAGCCCCCGTGCGTGAGGGAGCGCCGAGCCAGGCGCTTGCAGCCGTCATGTCTGAGGACTCGAGCGCCCTGCCCTGGTCCATCAACAGGGACGACTACGAGCTGCAGGAGGTGATCGGTGAGAGCCGAGGGGCGACGCGCGGGGACACGGTGGGCCCAAGCCTTGCAGGGCACTGGTGCGAGGCGTGCGCCTGGGGTGGGGCCCCCTCCGCAGGGAGAGGCGTACCTGAGACAGATGTGTCCTGTGCAGAAAGGCATGTGGATGGGCGGCAGGCCTGGTCGAGGCGGCACTGGGCTTCGTGGGCAGAGCCAGCTATGTGTCCCTGGGACCGTGGGCTACGGGCACCTAAGTTCATTCCTGCACCCGCGCGACGACTCCTTCAAGTGTACACGAAGTACTTAGTTTTCAGGGGTGGGGCTGAGGGAAGCTGCAGGTACCTGGTGCTGAGCAGGATAGACCCGGCTCTGGCTCTTTACAACTGACTTCTCCGGTCGAGGAGCCAGACGTTGACTAGAAAGAATGAAAAAAGCTGTGGCGGATCTTGGGAGGTGTCAGGAAGTCAATGAGCGAGATTAGTTATAATAAGGAATGATTTGGACGAGTCAGGTGATTTCAAGGAAAATTGTTTTCCTGAGGTGAAGACCTGTTTAAAGTTGAGCCCTGAAGTGAGAGTTGGGAGTTGGGAGAAGATCACCGCCGCCCCAACCCCGTTGAGGGGTGAGGAAATACGAAGACTCTGAAGTGAGAGAAAGTGCTCGATAAGTTTAAGGATCAGAAAGAGAGCACACAAAGATCTCAGAGACCTTGGAAGCCATGGTAGGGATTTTGGAGTTTTAAGTGTCCTTGGAGGGTTCACCCAGGAACCATGGCGTGATCCCTAAACCTGGTTACCATGTGTTGAGTGTACCCGAATAGGATCTGAGAATACCAGTTAGCTGATACCGAACATGGATTTCCATTCTCAGAAATGCATAGTGCTTGAGATGTTTAGGGGGCAGGGATTAGGAGACTTACTCAGCTGACATGAGCAGACTCCTGAGTGTTGGAAGATTGTCTACACTGCCAGCATCCTGCCTTAAAAGTACTTTTATAAGAGACCAGCTGAAGAT
>LZPO01044062.1:1267590-1283870 GCA_001675575.1 Neotoma lepida
TTGAGACAGGGTCTCTATGTAGTCCTGGCTGTTCTGGAACTGGCTCTGTAGACCAGGCTGGTCTCACAGAGATTTTCCTACCTCTGCCTCCTATATTCTGGGATTAAAGGTGTGTGTCACTATACCTGGCTAAAGCTTACCATTTTAAAATGTCTACTTGATTAATTTTTTTTGCATGAAGGATATCTTATAATCATCACTAAGAGAAAGAATAAACCTACCTTATGTAGTTACTTCCACTCATTCTCAACTCTTTGCAACTACTATTTTGTCTCTGGATTTGTGTGTTCTGAGCATTTATATAAAGGAAGTCTGGTAATATGGGTCTTTGATGCTAGACTTCACTTGCTTAGCCTATTCTTCTTTTTAGGTTTACCCATGCTTTAGTGTGTGTCAGTATTCCATTTCTGGACTCATGGTTCATCACTTCTAGCCTTCCCTTGTGTTATCTTGACTGAGGAACTGCTGCCTCCCTCTTTTTACTTATGTGGATCCTTTTAATTACATTGAACCCATCCAGATAATTCAAAATAATCTTTCCATCTTAAGCTTTGTACTTTCCTTTCTTTTTTATTTTTTTGGGACTGGTCTCATGTGGTGAGACCTGGAACTGGCTCTGTAGCCCAGTGAGACCTAGACTTTTAATCTTTTGCTTCTGCTCCTGAGTGCTGGGTTACAGCTGTGTGCCACCATGCTTAGCTTTTGATCTTTAACTTGACAATATCTAGCAAGTATTTTTAAAAAACATTATTTTTATTTGATGTGTGGATGTTTTGCCTGCCTGTATGTCTATTCACAGTTGGTACCCATAGGGGACAGAAGAGGGCTTTGGATCCCTTGGAACTGGAGTTAGAGGTGGTTGTGTACCAATTACCAAATGTGTGCTGGAAACTACAAGAGTAGCAAGTGTTTTTAACCACTGAGCCATATCTCGAGCTCTAAAACGTTTTTTTTTTTTTTTTTTTTTTGCTATTTCAGATAATATGTTTGTAGGTTTTTTGAGATAGGACATAATACATCTTGGGGATGGGAGCATTATTTTATGTACTAGTGTAGCATAGATCCCTCACTGTTAACGCTACTGCTCCCTAAGGCTTTTTCCTCAGAATATTTTCTTTGTTGTTTAGATAAACTATTTAGCTTGTTTCTAAGTTCACAGATTTTATCCTATGTGATCTATACATCATTGAGTTCCCAGCAAATGCTTTTTCTCAGTCAGTATACATCTTATTTGTATAGTTCCATTTGGTACTTTAAAAATAACTTCTGGGTACACATTTCATTGTCTTTTTTTTCACATCAAGAGAAAAGATATTTTTTGGTGAGCCAAACAAACCTTTGTAGATAAATTCACAGTGTGACCGATTTAGCCGCTGTTGTTAGTCTCCTTCAGACAAGTACCAAGACTGAAAGAAGCAGAACCTGCCGTTGAGGACAGACTGTGTTGGTAGAGCTTATGCTTAGCAGTCCCAAGGCCTGTATCCAGTCTCTAGTACAACCCTAACCCTGTGTGTGTGTGTGTGTGTGTGTGTGTGTGTGTGTGTGTGTATACACATGCACACTGTACCATAGTGCCTGTGTAGAGGTCAGAGGACAGTTTCCAGGAGTTGCTTCTCTCCATCATGTGGGTCCTGTAGCTGGAACTCAGGTTTTTAGGCTTGGCAGCAAGCATCTTTACCAGCTGAGGCTGCCTCCAACCCCAGTTTCTTCATTGAGAATTTATTTTATTTTATTGTTATTTTTTGAAATTCTCTTGTAGCCCAGGCTGATCTCCAACTTGTCATGTAGCCAAAGATGACTTTAAACTGATCCTCTTGCCTCTACTTCCTAAGTGCTGGAATTACAGGTATTGGATACATCATTTTGACTGGACATTTGGGTTATTATGTTGGTAGACTCTTGTTTCTATTTTCCTCTTGTATTTTGGTAAGCAGTTGCTCTATTTATGTTTAGTGTATGGCTTTCTGTCCTACTTTTGGGAGTTGTAATACCCTTGGTAATTTAGTTTTCAGGGCTCTTGTAATATTGCTCTGGCACTACTGTGGCTCCTGTGCAGGATCTGTCCTGGCCCTATGTACTGCTAAAGGCTGGTTGGCTTGGCATTGCCATAGATGTGAACAGGATCGAACTGCCTGCCACTGTTGAAGGTGTAAAGTAGAGGACCATGTTCATGCTGGCGCCGGAGTCATTTGGGCCAGTCCTGTCCTGGATGAGGACTGGAGAATATTTTGACTTTCTGGGTCTGTGCTGAGCTGCCCTTTTCACAGATCTTTAGCCAGAGGGCAGGCTTTTCTAGTTTGTTGGCTTGTCTGTGCATCTATCTGTCCTTACTTTCTTGTGGCTCTGGAGTGCAGACCTCTCCCTTGTCCAGCCTGAAACATACGGGAGAGAAAAGGGAAATTCAGTGAACTCACCACAGGTTTTCTTAGTCCCAAGGTCTCTAGCTGGTACCTTCTTTCTATACCTTCCAAAGCCCCTTTGTGATGATTTTTCAGTTGTTTTTATGGTATTTAGTTGTATTTGGAGAAGAGGGAGTATGGACCTATGCTATCATACTTTAGAACAGAATCCTAACAATTTTCAATTTTTTGGCACTATTATTTATTGCCTATAGACTTGAAATAGCTTAGGGTGGTTTTTGTTTTTTAATTCTAAATTACATTTTCATTATTTTGTATGCGTGTATATGTGTGAATGTCAGAGGACATCTTTTTGGAATCAGTTCTCTCCTTCTACCATGTGGGCCTTGGGTTTGAACTCAGGCTGTCAGGCTTGGTGTTAGGTGGGAACCCTTACCTGCTGAGCCATCTTGCTGGCCCTGAGGTTCTTAAGGTTGTGTTCACCAGCTCTCTAGGGCATTTCTCCTTATCTATTGTCCACTGGGGGGCAAGATAGGCTTAGTCTTCACTGTTTAAATGAAACTGTGGTGATTCAAATGCCATGCTTTATATGTGTATTTATTTATTTATGTATTTGTTTTCAGGGAGTGGAGCAACTGCTGTGGTCCAAGCAGCTTATTGTGCCCCCAAAAAGGAGAAAGTGGCAATCAAACGGATAAACCTTGAGAAATGTCAGACTAGCATGGATGAACTCCTGGTATGCATAGCTCATCTTCCTTTTTTTTTCTTTTAAGAATTATATTTTTATGTGCATTGGTGTTTGGCCTACATGTATGTCTATGTGAAGGTGTCAGATCCCCTGGAACTAGAGTTACAGACAATTTGAGCTGCCATGTGGGTACTGGGAATTGAACCTGGGTCCTCTGGAAGAGTAACCAGTGCTCTTAACTGCTGAGCCATCTCTCCAGCCCCATAGCTCATATTTCTTAAGTGGAGAGACATGCTCTTGTAGTATATGTTAAAGGATGTTTTTAGTTTCTTTTGAAAAGGTGACTTATTTTCATTAATGATTATTATAAAATTTATAAAAATCAAAGTAAGTTGAAAACAATTACAATCTTGTTACTCTGAGGTTAACATTTGATACATACTTTTTTTAGACTGAATATTTAAATTTATTAGCATTTTTATAATTTTTGCTCTTTGTGTATTGGCTCTTTACATTGAATGGCTGGTTGTACTGCTCTATCTGTCTTTGCTCATGTAGGTTTAGTATAAAATATGTGTAGTATCCATTGAATATCGATAGTTTATTGATAGTATTATATGATTGCTGTTTGTTCTTATTGATGTAGTGGTAGTTATTTAATTCTCATTTCTTTAAGTAATTCCATGGATTTGTGATTCCTAGGTCAAGAATCTTTTACAAGATACTGACCTTAGAGAAACATCAGTTTGTGTTATGCACACTGATGGAAGATAAGAGATAGAATGGGCCCTCTGCCTCTTTTTTATTTTAAAAACTTTTTTTTTTAGACAGGGTCTCACTATATAGCGCTGGCTGCCCTGGAACTCTCTACATAGATCAGGCTGGCCTCAGACTCTCAGACTCAAAGAGATCCACCTGCTTCTGTCACCTGAGTGCTGAGATTAAAGACATGTACCACCATGCTGGTTTTAAATTTATTTTTAGAGTTTATTTTGGTGTGTGTGTACACGTGTACATGTTTGTGGGTTTGCTAGCACATATATAGGCCGGAGTTCAGTGTTGGGTGTCTTCCTCATTTGCTTTCCACTGTATTTTTTGAAGTGAGCCTGGAGCTTGCTAATTTGAGTTGATTGGCTATCTGTTAAGCCCCAGAGGTCCTCCTGTCTCTGTCTTCCATTACTGGGATTACAAGCATGTGCTATTGTCAGGCTTTTGTGTGTGTTCTGGGGACCAAACTTAGCTAGGAACAGAGGTGATAAAAGATGTTCTGTGGAAAAATATTTTTAAAAAAAGGCAACCTCACAGGGATTGTTTTGTATTTTTGTTGTATTCTTGGATTAGCAGTATAGTTTAAGAATATAGCCTTGTGTTATAGGCTATATAGTGAGTTACAGGACAGCCAAGGCTATGTAAAGAAACCTTGTCTCAAAATACATAAATAAATACCAAAAAAAGTCATGTAGTAAGTGCTTAGCAAGGAAAATTAGACAGCTTTAAAAGTCATATCTTCATTTCCTTTTTGGTTTTTGAGACAGGGTCTCTCTTTATATAGTTCTGGCTGTCCTAGAACTTGATATGTAGTCCAGGCTGGTCTTGAATTTACAGAAATTCACCTGCCTATACCTCCTGAGTACTGGGATTAAAGGCATGTGCCACTATGCCTGGCTCATTTAATATTTTTTTATTTTTTGTTATTATTTTGCAGAGTTAGCAATCAAATCTAGGGTTGTATGTATGCTAGGTAAATGCTGCTCTACATTCTCAGTTCATTTAATGTCTTAAATCCTGGTGAGTATTGTTTTGTTTTTTGCTTAAGGATGAAATATAATAGCCCCTCTAGGGACCTTTCTAAATAATACAGTATTTGAAAGCTGTAATCTACCATACTAGATGTCTTGATATTTTTATTTTATAATGATTTTTCCCTAAGATTATTTACAGTGGAATTGGAGAGCTGGCTGAATGGTTCTGAGCGTTTGTTGCTCTTCTAGACAACCCACCCAGCACCCACAGGCAGCTTACAACTACATGAACTCCAGCAGTAGGGGTCTGGTGCCTTCTGACCTCCACTAACACCAAGCGTGCACATGGGGCTCATACATGCATGTAGGCAAAATATTCATACACATTAATAAAATAAATCTAAAAANTATTTTTTAAATACAGCTAGTGATAGAAAAGTCAGGGATGGACTGTAAAGGCATTACTGCTAAGCCTGATGACCTGAGTTTAATTCCTAGGCCCCTCCGAGGTATATCTGCATCCATACCATGCAGCATGCGCAGATGTATGCATGCATGTACTCACACATTCTCTCTCTCTCTCACTCAGTAAATAAATGCAATAAAACAATGACGAGGAAAGGCAGGGATTAGGACTGAGATTGCCTGCCTATCTAGAAGTTTATTCATTGCCCCCATCCCCACCCCAACCCTCTGTATTTATGGTGCTAGGGAGTAAACCCAGGGAGTCAACTGCTGAGCTACTTCTGTAGAACTCCACTGTTCCGAGTTGAATTGAATTACTGGTGTTGTCCATACTGAATATTGGGGAATAATTGGAGTGAAAGAGAACCTAGTAGTTATAGCTGTTAATAGGTAGCTGCTTACTTAGTTCCTTCCTTTTCTTTCCTGTTTGCTGAGTTTTTAGAAGTTAAGGAGCCTAAAAGCCCCTGCTGGTGACTTTATGGCTTGCAAAATATGTACAGCAAGGTCTTTACTATAAATCAATTCGCATTTAAGTAGAAACGGTGAAAAAATAGCATTTATCCAGTACTTCATTTATCATTTTTAAAGAATTTAAAAAGCTTTCTATACCAAAGATATAAAGCATGTTCATGAATAAATGAAAAGCTGTATAAATCACTGTAGGATTTCTTTCATTCAACAAATATTTATTAGAGGTGTACATGTGCCAGACACAATGATAAATGCAAAGAATACTCTTAGTTTTTATTGAGCTTACAGGTGTGTGTGTGTGTTGGGGGTGTGTGCAGAAAATAGCTAGGCAATAAGTTCAGGAGCTAGAGAGGTGGCCCAGTGGTTCTGAGCATTTGCCGCCCTTCAGAGGACCTTTGTTAAGTTCTTAGAATCCAAGTCAGGTCTTACAACTGCCTGTAGCTTTAACAGCTCCAAGTCACCATTGCCCCTTCTGACCATCGGGGTGCCCAGGTACACAGCTCCAAGTCACCACTGCCCCTTCTGACCATCGGGGGTGCCCAGGTGCACACATACCCCAAATAAGAATAATTAAGAAAATAGTGTAAGTCCTATTTTAAGCACATATGTGAGTGTGTGTGTGTGTGTGTGTGTGTGTGTGTGTGTGTGTGTTCACTCTCGAGTGTGCATGCATAACACACACTGGAGATTGAACTAAGGACCTAGCACATGCTAGGCAAGTACTCCACTACTAGCTGGGAAAATAGGATTTAATAATTGTGCTTTTATGAGGTAGAGTTTTTATGTAGCCCAGGCTGGCTTTATAAACTAGGGTGGGAGGACTAGTTTAGTGGTGAAATGCTCTGACTGCTCTTTCAGAGGACCCAGATTCAACTCCCTCAATGCACATGGTGGCTCACAACCATTTATAACTCCAGTTCCAGGGAGTCTGACACTCTCTTCTGACCTCCATAGGCACCAGGCATGCATATGGTGTACAGACATACCTTCAGGCAAAATACTCATACACATAAAATAAATAAGTATATATTTAAAAACCCTCTATGTAGCTGAATCTGTCCTTAGACTCTTTTATTCCTCTCGCCTTCCCCTCCCAGGTGCTAGGATTGCGTGCATGTGCCATCACATGTGGGAATCCGGTTCTAAGTCCTGGCCTTCATGTAGCCCTCAGTCTAGCAGAGCCAGACAAGTAAGCTCATATGTACTGTGTAGTATTTACATGCTGTAATGGGAGAAGGTGCACGAGGTGCTTGGAAGTTAAGGGGCCCTTAGACTTCCAGTCTAAGGCCTCTCCCATCTGGAATAGTACAGTTGTTATTTTGCCTTTTTAATTAAAAAGAAAAGAAAGGAGAAAAAAGAGCAGCAGCAGCCCCTGACGAACCTGGATGCTTTGGAAAAAAAAAAAAATACCTACACTGAAGTCGGATTGCTAAATTAAGATGCTGTGGGAATATATGTGATGCAGAGGGTTCAAGGTCCAGAGATAGAAACATTAAGATGTTTTGTGTGGCTGCATCTTAGAAGTGGGGTCAGAGGGATAGGGATAAGACCAGAGGGTTCCTGGTTCCACTCAGGGTCTCTAGAACATTTTAATCATCCTTCGTTAATTTAAATTTTATAAACTGAGAGTTAGGCTTTGGCACAGGTTTCACTATTCTGGATTTAGTTTATAACTTTGTACTATTTCAGTTTACTTATCTTTGATGTGTGAATTGTTAATCATTTCACAAAAATTCTAAGACAAAACAACCCCCCACAGATAGACAAAAACCTTCTGTTTATTAGTAATTATTCTCTTTTGGCCAGATTTCCCAAGATAGTTATTCAAGGATGCCTTGAAGTAAAAACATGTGTCCTAATGGAGGCCTCCTGAGGTACTATGCCAGGATATGATAAACAGTGCATGTTTTCTGTTTCAGAGATTACTAATACAGTGTCCAGGAGGAGTAGAGTTAGAGTCAGAATTGACTGAGGGAAACGACACGATTTTCCGGTCGAGCCCTTTTCGTTTGTTTGTTTCTCTGTTGTAGCCCTGACTGTCCTGGAGCTCACTCTGTAGACCAGGCTGCCTCCGAGTGCTGGGTTTAAAGGACTGGTTTAGCCTTTTTAGATGGGATCTCACCTGTGTATCCTGATCTCAGCCTTCTTCCTCTCAAGTGCCAGGATTAGAGATGCTGCAGCCTGGCCTGTAGCCATTCATGAAGAGATTAGTACCTTGGAAATCCCAGCGAAGATTGTAACATAGTCCTGGGATAACCAAGTGTAGATTTGCTAAGTTATAGGGGTTGCTTTAAGGTGGAATTTTATCAGTGACCATGTATTTTCTTCTTTGTAGAAAGAAATTCAAGCCATGAGTCAATGCCATCATCCTAATATTGTGTCTTACTACACATCTTTTGTGGTAAAAGATGAGCTGTGGCTAGTCATGAAGCTGCTAAGTGGAGGTGAGTATACTATAGTGGAATGCCAAGTTCCATGGGTTAAAAATGTAATAAAATTTCCCAGCGCTCAGAGCAGCTGCAGGCAGACCTCTGAGTTCAAGGCCAGCCTGGTAGACAGATCAAGTTCCAGGCCGGCCAGAGTTACACAGTGAGATCTTGTCTAAAAATAAATAAATAAAAATTCTTCTTATCCCGATAGGGTTTTGTTGACATTTTACATTTGAGGATACTGACGATATGGTTTAAATAAAACAAATGCTAGTGTGTAGCTTCGATAGGTTTCACACATTCTATTAGGCTGTTATTTCTCCAACTCTGTTAATTTAGTATGGCTTCCTCCCCTTTCCATCCAGGACATCAACTGATTGAAAAGTTTTGTCTGTTTATCTAGATTTTTAAAAAATTTTTATTTATTATGTATACAGTGTTCTGCCTGCACATGTCCCTGCAGGCCAGAAGAGGGCACCAAATATCATGGGTGATTGTGAGCCACCACGTGGTTGCTGGGAATTGCACTCAGGACCTCTGGAAGAACAGTCAGTGCTCTTAGCCGCTGAGCCATCTCTCTAGCCCCCTGTTTATCTAGATTTATTAGAATCTTCCTTTTCGATGTCATGCCTAATCTGTATGTCTGTTTCTAGCATACTGAGCATTAGATTGAAAATTCAGCGTGATGGAATTTAGGCTAAATATTTTAGGCCTGTGACGCTACACATTCCATAGTGCATCACATCAGGAAGGTTTCCTATCTGAACGTATCTTTAATAGTAATGTTTGTTTTGTTTGCTTAAGGTTCTGACAACCCAGGTTACTCTAGAAAAAAGATTTTCCCTTGTAGCTAGCAGGTAATCTNTGAGATGAAACTTTGCCACTATTGTCTAGGTCCCCATAGATCTTACATTTTTATATATTTTAGCATTCAGTCCTTGTTTAAATCAGTTAATTCATTAGAAGTTATCTTTTTGTTATTGCGTTGTTTTTTGTTTTTTGAGGCAGGGTTTCTCTGTGTAGAAACTGTCATCATTTCTTTTATAAATATAAATGTGTGTGTGTGTGTATTTTTTAAGAGGAACCTTGCCTTATTAACTGGGGCTCTTTGATCTGTACTGTAGTTCCCATTACAAAAGCAGAATAAAACGATTTAGGGCAGGTGAGATGGCTCGTCTGGTAAAACACTTGCTGTAAAGTGCAAGCCTCATGCAGGCCCTGGGAGCTATACAGGTGGGATGGGAGGACTGCTCCACAAGGCTATCTTCTGAGCATGTGTACACCAGAGCGTTCATGCCTGCCCCCAGTAACAAACATTTAAATATATTTTAAGAAGTGATTGTTGGCCTGGAGAGAGATGACTAGTAGTTAAGAAAGCTTGTTGTTCTTGCAGAGGACTGATTTCCAGTTCCAGCACTCACATGGTGGCTTACAACTATCCATAACTCCAGTTCCCCAGGATCCGATGCTTTCGGACCTCTAGGGGTACCAGGCACACATGTGGTGCTCGTGTGTGTATGTGTGTGTACACACACACATATATATATATGTATATATATATGTACAAAATATGTGCAAAATACTCATACACATAAAATAAATAGAAAATAATTGTAAAAAAATTGATTGTTGAGGTGAATATATGGCTCATGTCTGTAATCCTAGCATGTAGGAGGCTGCGGCAGGAGGTATTTCAAGTGTGGGGCCAGCTTAGACTATATATAGCTGGTTCCTTGTTTTTTGATTCTAGATTTTTTTCCTGTATGTGTGTGCATGCGTGCGTGCTTGTATGTTCACATGTGCATTCACATGTGCCTATGCACAGGCATGTTTGTTCTTGTGTGTTTGAGTTCATATGTGTGCAGTTGTGTGCATGTATAGGCAAGAAGACAACTTTAATTTTTATTCCTTAGATACCCCACCCTCCTTGGTTTGAGACAGGATCTTTCACTGCCCTGGTCTTTGCCAAGTGGTCTAAGCTATCTGGTCAGCAAACCCCATGGTCTGCCTGTATCCACCTACCTAGTGCTGGGATTATGAGAGCGAGTCACCATACCAGCTTTTTTTTCNCAAGTGGGTTCTGGGAATTGAACTCAGGTCCTAGTGCTTGGTTTTTTACTGGCTGAGCTATCTCCCCAGCTGTATTCAGAATTCCTCAGGTTCACATTTGTGTTCTTTTCTCCCCAGATACAGGGTCAGCCAATATTCTAGTAAGTGTTGATATTTTCTCTGAAGACTGGCATTATAAAGCATAACTTTGATACTTGAAGTGTCCATGCCATGGCCTCAGTGCTTTTAGAACTTGGAAATATTGTATGTTACAAGTAAATCATAATTTCACATTAATATTTCCTGTTCGAACATAATATAAATTTATAAAGCTATTTTAATATTATACTTGAATCTCTTTTCTCTTGCACAGAAAATCTTGATTCCTTCAGTATTAGAATAATTTTGTGTTTTTTTTTCTTGTAACATATATGTAATATACAAATACATGAACATTTGGCATGAGTAGATTGAACATTATTTTGTTTTTGCTTTTCAAGACAGGGTTTCTCTGTGTGGCCCTGGTTGTTGTCCTGGAACTTGCTTTGTAGACCAGGCTGGCTTTGAACTCACAGAGATACACCTGCCTCTGCCTTCTGAGTGCTGGGATTAAAGGCGTGCACCACCACTGCTCAGCTTATTGAACATTTTTATGGTTATCTGAAGACACGAATATATAGTGACACATCTTTTTCTTTTTTAACCCCTTCTGGTAAGGCTTCAGTTTCAATGTTTAGCAAGACTGATAGGACTTGTGAGTGATGGAGCCACTCAATCTTCCCATTCTATGTTGCTTGGTTTCTGTGCGCATTTGCTTTTTGTAAGGGAGTTTGATTTTTTTATTTTATAGTGTATAGTTACAGAAGAAAGAATCCACATTTTTAGTTTGCAGTTTTGGTATAGTATTTCACTTCATACTTCCTCAGAGAATAAAATCCACCTTTCTCTTCAGCAATTGCTTGTCACTAGAAGAGCTTCAGCTCTGAACCTTTTCATGTGTTTGCTGAGTGAAAATGCCGTCCTGCATTCCAGGGTGTTGATAAGGTGACTCAAGATGGCAGAAGTGACACATCTGCCACTGTGCTTTCATGCAGAGGGCATAGGAAAGCTTAGCTACAGCAGGAATCTTCCCTTGCTACTCGGAGCTTTCAGCGTAGCCAGAATCACCTCTTTGTTTTAATCCATTAGTGACACACTGGATTGCTTTGTTAAAGGCCTGTTTCATGTGATGGTTGCTAACACCAACCACCTTTCAAGATGGTGGTCAAGCGTGGTTCTTTTCAGTATGGACAGATATGGGAACAGTAGTAATATTGTATCTTTCATTATTGGTCACCTTAGCATAATGATCCTTATTTGTAAAAATGTGAAATAAAGAGCTTTTCATGTTTTGAAAAAAATTTCATGATGAATGAGAATGTCTACTTAATTCTGTCATCACTTCCCTGTGCTCACCCATCCTTTCTGCAGCTTTTATGCACATTAACTGCCTTGTTAAAGGATTCCTGTCCCTCTGTCCGTGATCCTAATCACAGATAGGCAGGACATGAGAAAGGTAGTTTTTTTTTTTTTTAACTTGATCTTTGTCTCTCCTGAGTCAGTCTCTGATTTTTCCCCCCTAGCACTAGGATACTTTAAAATATGTCCTAGTCATAACTCTCATATAATTATGTATATTTTTATAAGTCAGCATCTTAATATATCTATTTTTTAAATTTTTCTAAATTTACTTTTTATGTATATGAATGCTCTATCTGCATGTATGCCTTTATACCAGAAGAGGGCATCAGATCCCACTAGAGATAGTTGTGAGCTACCATGTGGTTGCTGATAATTGAAGTCAGGGCCTCTGTAAGAACAGCCAGTGCTCTTAACCACTGAGCCATCTCTCCAGCCCCTAAATATCTATTTTTAAATATTAAAAGATCTGTATTTTTTAGAAAGCTGAAATCTAAATTTGCCAGGTGATGGTGGCACACGCCTTTAATCCCAGCACTTGGGAGGGAGAGACAGGTGGATCTCTGTGAGTTCAAGGCCAGCCTGGTCTACAGAGTGAGTTCCAAGGTAGGCTCCAAAACTACAGAGAAACCCTGTCTCAAAAAATTTTAAAAAAGGTGGGGTGGGGTGAAGGGGTCCTGGAGAGATGGCTCAGCAGTGAAGAGAACTGGGTATTCTTCTACAGGACCCAGGTACCAGAGGACCCAGATTTGATTCCCAGCACCCACATGATAGCTAATAACCTCTGTAACTGCAGTTTCAGGAGATCTGATGTCCATTCCTGGTCTCTATGGACATGTACCTAGTACACGGACATACTTGCAGGCAAAACACCCATATATATAAAATAAAAATGAATAAAATACAAAAAAGGTGAAATCTTTCTTTTCCTATTATAGAATAAACCTTTAAACCAAATAGATATATTAAGCAATATTTAGAAAACAAAAACTAGAACTAAATCTATCATATATATATATATGTATGTATGTATATACATATGTATATTTACATTAAGAAATTTTATTCTGGGGGTTGGAGAGATGACTCAGTGGTTAAGAGCACTGACTGCTCTTCCAGAGGTCCTGAGTTCAATTCCCAGTAACCACATGGTGGCTCACAAACAACCTGTAATGAAATCTGATGCCCTCTTCTGGCCTGCAGGGACACAGGCAGGCAGAACACTGTATACATAATAAATAAGTCTTTAAAAAAAAAAAAGAAATTTTATTCTGATATTTCCAGCAATAAGAATAACACATTACATTTTGAATTTACTTTTTTTTTTTTTAATTTGTTTTGTGTTTTAGATAGAGTCTTTGTAGTCCTGGCTGTCCTGGAGCTCACTGTGTAGACCTGGCTAGCCTTTAATTCACAGTGATCTCCTGACTCTGCCTCCCAAATGCTGGGGTTAAAGGTTCTGTGCCACCACATCTGAGAACTTTAATATTTTTGAGACAGAGTCTCACCATATATCCCTGGATGGCCTAGAACATTCTATGTAGACCAAGTGTGGGGATTAAAGGTATGTGCCACCTCTCTCACTGAAACTGATGTTCTAAAACCACCATTTCTTAGACATTTTGTTAAAATAAATTTCATTAATTATACTGATTTTACAAACATTTCATAGTACTTTCTTATAATATTTGGTTAATTATAAGAAATTAACCTTGACAGTGAGCCAGCTGGTGGTGGCATACACTTTTTATCCCAGCAGAGGGAGGCAGAGTCAGGAGGATCTTTTGAGTTCGAGGCCAGTCTGGTCTAGATTCCAGAGTGAGTTCCAGGACAGCCAGAACTATACAGAGAAACCCTGTCTTGGGAAAAAAACCAAAAACCAACCCTTGATAGTGAGTGTTGGCAGTTATTACTATTTTCATACATCTTTAGAAGCACTTTCTGTCCAAATATCTGTTTCTGCAATTTGTTAGCACCAAACTTCAATGTAAGATCTTCAAAACTAGGTAGTTGGGGCCAGCAGATTGCCACTTTGACCTTAATCCACTTGCATGCACCATATTCATACATGTACACACAGATAAGTAAATAAAATGATTAAGTGATTAAGTGATTAAGAAAAAATCTGAGAGGAAGGAAGTCAAGTACTTATAATCATTAAAGGATTATGTATAGAATTACAATAATCTAATTTAAATATATTTTCTTAGATTGTAAGGTATTTTGTTATTTACAACCATTGTCATCTTTGTCAAATTCTAAGAGAAAAATATGGATAATCTCTTGATCTAGGCAGGACCCAGCAGAATATCTGATTAATAGTGATGAGCTTTGCATGTTTAATCAGTAGCAGTGAGTTTTTAGCTTTTTTACATCTATTGGCTTATAATGGAATACTGTACTAAACAAATTTAGAGCCCTCTAAAACCTCAATAGCTCAGAAACATCTTAGCAGTAGCAGTAGTTATTAGGGGTTGGGGACATAATTCAGTGGAAGAATGCTTGTCTAGCATGGGCAAGGCCCTGGCTCAGTCCCCAACTCTATAAAAAAAAGAATAATAGCTAAGTTTTTACATGAGTTTATTTTTGTTCTTAAAAAAGATCTTTTCATAAAAGCAAAGTGAGGAAAGNAATATGTAGATGAATTCATTTGATTAATTGACAGATTTAACAGGAATCTTAAGTTAGCAGTTGCTTCACTCTGTCCATATTACTATTTTTTTAAAAATATCTTTAAAAATTTTTATTTTTATTAGATGTATTTATGTGTATGTGGTATACCATGTGTATGCAGTGCCCACAGAAGTCAGAAGTGGGCATTGGATCACCTGGAAGTGGAGTTACAGACAGTTGTGAACCAGCTTGTGGGTGCTGGGAACTGAAGCTAGGTTCTCTGCAAGAGCAACAAGTGCTCTTAACTACTGAGCCATTTCTTGTCAACATTATTTTGAGAATTAGCAGTGATTTCCTTGGATGATTAGGATTTTGCATTGCTATATTTTTTTTTGTTTTTTTGTTTTTTTTTAACTATTTGCTCTTTGGGGGCCTGCCACCCAGCTCCCAAATATATACACGGAGACGATTTATTTATTTATTTATTTATTTATTTATTTATTTATTTATTTAGGTTTTTTGAGACAGGGTTTCTCTGTTTAGCTTTGTACATACATGGAGACTTATTTATTTATTTATTTTGGTTTTTCGAGACAGGGTTTCTCTGTGTAGCTTTGCGCCTTTCCTGGAACTCACTTGGTAGTCCAGGCTGGTCTCGAACTCACAGAGATCTGCCTGCCTCTGCCTCCCGAGTGCTGGGATTAAAGGCGTGCACCACCACCGCCTGGAGAGACTTATTATTTATGAATGCCTGGCCTTAGCTTGGCTTATTTCTAAGCAGCTTTTCTTAAATTATCCTGTCTACCTTTTGCCTCTGGGCTTTTACCTTTCTTTACTTCTTACTCTGTGGCTGGCTTGGTGGCTATCCTCTGGCATCCTCCTCTCCTCCTTTTTCTCACTCCTCCTCTTCTTCCTCTAGAGTTCTCCTATTTATTCTGTCTGCCTGCCAGCCACACCTATCCTGTCTCCTGCCTTGCTATTGGTTGTTCAGTTCTTTATTAGACCATCAGGTGTTTTAGACAGGCAAAGTATCACAGCTTCACGGAGTTAAATAAATGCAACATAAACAAAAGTAGCACACCTAAAATAATATTCTACAATTTCCCCCTTTTTGTCTAAATAAAATTTTAACTTTAATGTAGTAAAACTACATACAACAAAAATAATTATCATGTAGGAATTACATTTACAATATTCTGTCCTTTGTAGTTAGCATATTCAAAGAAAATAATGCACTATCTAGCCTATCTTAGTGAATCCAAAGTTTTACACCTAACTTACTTTGTATCATAACTAAGAAAAACTGCAACTATAACTAGTCTTCAACTCCATCAAAAACCCAGAAGGATGTAATATTATCTAACAACAGAGACATTTGGCTGCCTGGACAGTCACCCAAAGTTCCTCTGCAATGTTATAGCATCTGTCTTCAGCCTACAGGTCCATAGTATCTGGCAGACTTTCCAGCAAAGCAGGACTGTCCTGCCTTGTTTTGGCAAAGTTCAGTAGTCACTTTCCTCTGTGTCCTACAGAATATCTGGCAGTTTTTTCTGTGAAGCAGGAACCCTCAAGGACCATCCTTGTTTTGGCAAAGTTCTGCAGTCACTTTCCTGTGTGTCCTGCATGTCCAGTCTGCACAGCACATTGTCAGCAGTCAGACAAGAGCAGTTTCTTTGCCCAGTGGCTAACTTTGCCACAATGAAAGCAAATTCCATAAGGAGTTTCTTCAGTGCCCATCATCTCTGAAGTAAATTGGTCCTGCTGGGAGCAGATGTGTCTTATTTGAAGACCATCTATCTGAAATAGATCTGTGTGTGTGTTGAATGTAGCCCTGGCTGTCTTAGAGCTCATGTAGAGCAGGCTGGCCCTGAACTCACAAAGATCTGCCTGCGTCTGCCTCCCAAATGCTGGGATTAAAGGTGTGTGCCACCATGCATACATACATATATATATATATATATATATATGTGTGTGTGTGTGTGTGTGTGTGTGTGTGTGTGTGTGT
>LZPO01044062.1:1307642-1322380 GCA_001675575.1 Neotoma lepida
TATGCTTTGGTGTTTTGCCTGCATGTATGTCTTGTGTGAAGGTGTTGGGTCCCCTAGAACTGAAGTTACAGACAGTTGTGAGCCTCCATGTGGGTTCTGGGAATTGAACCCAGGTCCTCTGAAAGAGCAGTCAGTGCTCCTAACTGCCGAGCCATCTTTTTCCAAGCCTTTTACATTTTCCAGTCATACCCATAGTTATTTATTTTCCTAGATTTTGTATGTGTGTTGTAGCAAAATAGAATCTTTCCAATAAAATTACCAATATAGCCATTTTTACTTTGTGTTGTATAAGGATCAAACCCAGAATAAACCACTTTTAGATGTGCAGTCATGTGCAGTGAAGTTATAGACACGTTCATGATGTGTTTTCTTCCATCTAGAAACTCTTTTTCTTTGGGTTCAGAGCCTTTGAACTCTTCATTTAGTTCTTCATCAAATGCATACTGAACTGGTGGATTACAGTTGTCTTGCTGTGCTGTGAGCACAAGAACCGCTCTTCCAGACTCACTGCAGTTTGGTCTGTTAGCCAACCTTGGTTTCTCCACTCATCTGCCTTTCATAGCCTCTGGTGACAGAGTAACTAAGACTGTCTGAGGTTGCAGGGGTAGGGGGAGTGTAGGAAGAGTGTGAACTAAACACAATTGCTGATTTCTGTAATAGAAGTTTCTGGAAGAAAAGGGTCCACACTATGTAAAGTCAAGAAAGAACAGGTCAAGTACTGGACAGGCTAACAAGGCCACACATGTATTTTGCTGTGGCTTTGATGTTTTTGCTTTTACAGTAGGCTGGAAGTAGAAGAATTAGGGCTGGGGACGTGAATAAAGGATTTTAACTAAAGGCTATAATAGCAATGTTGACAATGGGCACTTGTGGGCAGGTTGGCTGGGAATCCATCCAGCTATAGCTCTTAACTAATGTCCAGTACACATGAAAACCCTGGGTTCTAAACAGCCAATCTATTTCTTGTGGTGCTTGGTATTGAGCTCAGGATCTCACACATGCTAGATAAGTACATATATCCCCTGAGCTATATCCCCAACCCTTAAAGTCCCTCCTAGATGTGAACTTGTATGTATGCATGTATACCCGTGTTTGAGCTTTTAGAGGCCATAGGTTATTGTCAGTCACTCTTCACCTTATATTTTGAGGCAGAGTTTCTCCCTGAAATTGCAACTTGGCAGTATGACTGGACTGGCTGACAAGTAAGCCCCAAGGAGCTCCTCCCCCTCCCCAGCTGGGATTATAGGCATGGACCACCACACCCAGCTTTTTATGTGAGTTCTGAAGGGTTGAACTCAGGCCCTTCTGCTTGTACAGCAAACACTCTACCGCCTGAGCCATCTTTCCAGCCCCTAGATGTCAACTTTTAGAAAGTAAAATCTGCTTGTATGTTGGGAAGCTTTATCCATATTGAAAACTCCTTAGAAGTTTATACTGTATTGAAAATTCTTACAGGTTTTAATGCTGACACTCCAGAACGATCCTCCTTCTTTGGAAACCGGTGTTCAAGATAAAGAAATGCTGAAAAAGTATGGAAAATCATTTAGAAAAATGATTTCACTGTGCCTTCAAAAGGATCCAGAAAAAAGGTAAAATATTAGATAAATGTGACGTGTGTCTTTTGATACATAAACAGTGTGGGAAGCCCTAAATTTTACATGCATATGTATATGCACGATTATGTGTGTATTCTTAAAATGAATGAAATATAAACTTTGGAAACATAAAGGCCATTTTACAAGATTGGAAGGGACTGAGTTGATTTCTGTTTGTGCGCCACCACCGCCCGGCTGGTTAATTCTTAAAACTATGAATTTATGAGCTGGGTGGTGGTAGTGCACGCCTTTAATCCCAGCACTAGGGAGGCAGAGGCAGGTGGATCTCTATGAGTTCTAGGCGAGCCTGGTCTACAGAGTGAGTTCCAGGACAGCCAAGGATACACAGAAAAACCAAACAAACAAACAATGAAATTATATATTGTGAATTCTGTATTAGTAAAATGCCATGTTAATGGCGAAGTTTTTTTGTTGTTGTTGTTTTTTTTTGTTTGTTTGTTTGTTTTGAGACAGGGTTTCACTGTGTAGCTTTGGAGCCTGTCCTGGAACTTGCTCTGTAGATCAGGCTGGNCTTTTTTCAACTTGCACTTAAAATATAACTGCCATTTACAATTTAATAACAAAAGAACTATAACGTAACACATTTATATTTCATGCCAAATAATTGTACTTTCCATGTTGGAAAGATTTTAGTAAACAAAGTTTCAAATAGTTTCCTTGTCAGCTGTAGACACAGTCAGTGGTAAGCAGCAGGTTCTTAACTAAGGGTATTTAGTATGTGTGTTGCTCTTAAAGAGCATTTGTAGGCGAGGTCACTGAGTGGAGCCTTCTGTTTTTAAGGACACTCAGATCCCTAGTCTCAGAACTTGAATCTAAAGCTTGTCATTTGTAACTTAGGGCTGCATCCCCGCTGTATCTTAGTTTCTGTGTGTGTATACATGAGCTTCCCATTTCCACCACCTCCACATCTACAGGTTCTTCACCTGCGGATCCAAATACTCTGATCCAGTTAGATCAGCCCTCAGCATCATCAACTTTTTCTTTGTCCTCATTCCCTGAGCAACGCAGTGTAACGGCTGTGGACACAGAATTGGCGTGATGGCACTACTATAGTTAAGCTGGAGGTGGTGTAAAGTGCGGGAGGATTGTGTGGGTTCTTCACAGATATGGTCCACTTAAACACAAGAGCTCGAGCATCCGAGTTTTGGTATTGGCAAAGGGATCCAATTTTTCTGGAACCAGTTCTCCTGGGATACCACAGGACGACTGTATATTCCACTAAGTTTCTTAGTACTAAAAGTTGTTTAATTTTGTTTTCTCTAAAGGTCGACAAAAGTAAAAGACTTTGACATCCTTGATCATGTGTCTAGTATATGTAGTGGGGCTTCAGACTTTACTGTTGGAAATATTGGAAAGGGTAAGAAAAACAGGCAGAAAAGTTCATGTGTATGTTTTTAGAATTTTTTCTGTTTCTCAGCAGTGGCTAAAATTGATAGGAATACCTTTGTTTCTGTTAAGTTAGCTGACAAAAAGAACAAATTCCTTAGTTACAAATACCTAGAAGTAACAGATAAAAACCCATCAAACTTAAAGATCCTTAGGTGCCAGAAATAGTGAAGAATCCGTAAATTACAGAAGAATCCTGAACTAATCCAGTGGCCCCCAGCCGTGGAACACTACTCACTCCAATATCCTGCTAGGTTGGCTTTCTGAATCCGGTGCTGTGACTTTTGGAATTGGGACCTTGGGTCCACCTCTAGGAGATTTTCAGCTGAGTTCCGATTTAGAGATAGGATCATCAGAAAACATCTTCTCCTCTTTTTTTTTTTTTTAAACAAACTGTTTTATTTATTTTTAGTTTATACATATGAGTGTTTGCCTCTATGTATATATGTATACCACATACGCACAAGAAGCCTCCTTCCCTTGTCAATGCGATGATAAACAGAATAAAAACTGGTCATTGCCAAGAGACAACANCATCTCTCCTCATTGTTTTGACTTTACTTTCTCAGGGTTCAGAGTCTGAATTTGTACTCTCCACATTAAATGCATACGCTGCACCTCCTAGGGTTTAAGCGTTGAAATACTGTTATCAGATAGCTTCAGTTTTGGCTGCAGGGATCTCCAAAGTACACTCAGAGAACACCTGCAAATCCAGGTCTCCTGGTTCCTGGGAACAACATTCCACTCAAGCTACTGCCAGCCATTCAAGCTGCAGCACACATGGTGACACTGTACCATGAACTAGAATTGGCAGACATGGTAGCATTAGTTTTCAGGAAGTTTTGATAATGCAGTGGTAGCTGAAAAGACTATAAATCTTTAAATTTATTAAAACCATAAGTCAAAACCATAGGAAAAGTCTGATTATGACCAAAGAATCAAGCAAGACTTCTAGAATGGAAAGGTTCAGTTAAAATGTAAAACAGTGGCTTGCCCTTGTATGGGTTGGGCTGTAATTTGCTCCTGATTGAATAAAGTACGAAGAAAGATCCACCAAATGATCAAGGTCACAGCATAATGAACCTTCAGCAGTGAAGCAATAAGAAAGGTGCATTGCCTTGAAGCCGTCTTCACAAGTTCATAATTCCAGTTTATAATGAGGAAGTAGTCAAGAGCTCCAAATTGAGAAATGTGCTGTAGAATATCTGACTGGTATTTGTTAGAAGTATCAAGCAAAGAAGAAATTGAAAAACATGACTGATTAGAAGAGCTTGATTGGACATGGAGAATAGATGTGGCAGGATATGCCGCAGGTGCTGTGACAGAGAAGGGGCACCATGGGAAAATCTGTAGTTTCTAGTTAGAAAGATTCTACCAGTGTTAATGATTTGGTTATTTCTTGGTAATTATATTTTGGTCATGTAAAAGGCTAACTTCATGGAGCTAGTGAAGGATATGAAGGAATAGTGTACCATCTTTTCAACTCTTTTGTAAGTCAAAACTATTTCAAAATACATTTTAAATCTCTGGGAAGTATAGAAAATGCATTCCAATTTGAGAACTAGAATTAAATGTTATTTAAGGTCAAATAACACAAAACACAACCCTTAGTAAACCCATTAAACAGAAAAATGAAAGAAAACAAAAAACAAACTATTGACTGGTTAAGTACCAAGCACTGTCATAAACATTTAAAGTACTTATGCCATCTCATTTAATTTTTACAGTAATCTTATCAGGACAGTACTTTTCCTTTTTCTATTTTACAAATGAAGAAACAGAAGGGAGGTTAGCTAGCCTTGTGCAAAGTCACACCTGTAATAAATGGGATGTTCAATCTGTATATACACAATCACAAATACTTGTGTGCACATGTGTAGACTTACCAAGGAGAGACTGGTGAGAATGAAGGAGAAGTGATATTTAAGTAACAGCTGAAATAAACCCATCTTGGCACAGGCCTGTCATCCTAACACTTGGGTCGGACTAGGAGGACCAGAAGTTTAGCGGTCATCTGTGGCTATTGAGCCAACTTTGAGGGCAGCCTTGGATACATGAGACTTTAAAAAAAAATAACAATGGAAAGACAGGACTGCAGACTTTGTAGTTCTGAAGCCTTGACTACTCACATTGAAGAACCACCTGCTCCAGATTCTAAACGGTGTGTCTTCTGCCTCCTCTGCATCCCTGTATGCAGCCTCAGTAATTCCTACTGAGGAACTGCAGGCCATCTCCTCTAGTCAGGTGAGTGAGGCCACAACATAGTTAAGTAATACTGAGGGAGAGTAACTGCCAGGTCTCCAGCTAGTCAAGTTCTAATCTTTAAGAGTGAACATGAAATTAAGGTTTTTTTTTGTTTTGTTT
This sequence comes from Neotoma lepida, assembly GCA_001675575.1. Classification (NCBI taxonomy): domain Eukaryota; kingdom Metazoa; phylum Chordata; class Mammalia; order Rodentia; family Cricetidae; genus Neotoma; species Neotoma lepida. The sequence continues at coordinate 1,313,009 of LZPO01044062.1, forward strand.
TGTTTTCTGTAATAATTGAGTTTTGTAGTCACACCCTTTGATTTCAGTCTTCCACAGTTGTACTTTAGAAAAAAGGAAATGGACCTAGAAGAAAGAAATGAATACTAAGATGCTCTCCTGGGCAAAGAAAGCGTTGAAACATTGAAATCTTTACCAAATGAGGAGTGCCACTGTTTAATTTCAGTTTATATAGCATTTGCCATTTGTTTCTAATCTGCATTAATCTTCTGAGGCATTGGTTCTTAAGCTTAAAATTTACTTTGGAATTACCTGGGAAGGTTTAAGAACTATTGATACCTTGGTCTCGCTCCCAAATATTATGCCTTATTTGGTGAGATAAAGCCTAGTGTCGTGATTTGAAAATACCTTTCAGATGTTCTAGCGCATGGCAGTGTTTAAGAGCCACTGTTCAGACTGAGGTATACAGAGGTAAATCCTTACCAGGCTGTACAAGGTCCTGTACAAGCTCCCATCCTCATCGGTGGGGTAAAACAAGACAGAACCAAAGCTGTTCTTAGCACTTGGGTATATAGCTCTGAGAAAAGCATTGTATAGCATTACATGGTAAGTATGTGGTAATGTTAGGTGAGGTCTTTGAAGAGTAAATTCTGTATTCTTAGTGATCTTCTTTTAAAAGCTTGTAAAGTTGATAATGAAGAATTTACTCCAAACAAGATCATGTATAACTGAACTCAACTGAATTTGGGTTAAATTTGGAAAATATACTTTAAATTTTTTTTTTTCTTAAAGGGAAATTGAGCAATCTCTAAGAATCTGTTGTTGCCTTAAATTGAAATCTGTTGGGCTGCTATACAGCAAGAATCAAAATGTTTGATTTCTCTTTTTCCAGTTTAAATGCATTTTTATACTTTGCTAACACTTTTAGGTAGTTATCTAACTACCTGAAAATGATATTGCTAAGTAGCAAACATTGGAACTCCCTAAGAATCATCTTCTAGAAACAGTATTTTACTAATGAATGTTTCAAAGATTCTGCAGTTGTCATTAGCACATTTCTATTTGAGTTTTTGTTCTATTCAGTGTCCTATACCAAGGTTATCCTACTTCTTGTTTTTCAACAGGTGAAAGAAAGTGAAATATACTGAAGAGTTTTTAGTTTGCTGTTCAGGAAATAGTTTCTCATTTTCGAACATGGAAATTCACATTGTGCTTGAAAACTAAAAACTCTCCTTTCTGCTTTTAGACCAACAGCAGCAGAGCTATTGAGACACAAGTTTTTCCAGAAAGCAAAGGTGGGCATTCCAGCTTTTGAGTGTGTGCATTCATATGATACTAGTTGTGTTCACTGTTTATAGGTTGCATTTCTTAAGATAATTACATTTGGAGAAATGATGGTAGATAAAATAATTACTAAGGTATTATGTATGCAGTCTTTGGTAAGGGAGATAACTNNNTTTGGGGAGCTGGAGTGAGATGCTTTCCATGTAAGCATGAAGACCTAAATTTGATCCCCAGAACCCATAAAGAAAGTCAGATATAGAGACTTGGCTTATAATTCCCCTGGAATTGGGGAAGTGGAGACAGACTGACCCTAGAGCTCTTTATCTAGTAAGACTAGGCTACTTCGTGAGCCCCAAGTCTCAATGAGAAATCTTAACAAGGTGGATGCTGGGCTAAAACACGTGCACACACATCTGCATACACTTTTTTTTTCCTATTATAAAAGCAGTCTGAACAATTGAGCTCTCTGAACTAATAAGTGCCCCATATCCCAACCATAATGCATTAGTACATTTGGAAATGCAGGGCCAACAAAGGACATACAGTAAAGGGAGCTTTCATAGAAAATGATTCCTAGTACACCCTAAAGGTTTGTCTCTAGTTGAAAAATGATGCAAGTGCTGTATAAAAGCCTTCAGAGTGAAAAGATAAAAGCTTTCCTCATCTCTTCTCATAACAGTTTATTTATGACATATTAATTGTGATTGACACTTCTGTGTCAGTGTTCGGTTTAATAAAAAGTTCTGATAACTGACTTTCTGAAACTGACTTATTTTTAGAATAAAGAATTTCTTCAAGAAAAAATATTACAGAGAGCACCTACCATTTCTGAAAGATCTAAAAAGGTAATTGGGGGTGTCAGGGTTTAATTCAGTTTTCTTAGGTTGCTTAGAATAGATTTGTGGGGGTTTTTTGTTGTTTGTTTTATGTTTTTAAAGTGGGTGCTGTTCTGTTGATAGAAATGTGGATTATTCATTTTCAGCCATTTTAAAGCATTTTATATACCCAGTCAGCAAATACCTGTCAGCTGTATTCTTAGGTGTCACTCTGCTGTCTCCTAGAATAACAAGGTGGGCTGGATGGCAGTTGGTGAGTCAGTTCTAACCCCTGTTGGTTACTGTTTCCAGCTGTCTAGAGTAAGATGGGGCTTTTGCATAGCACTTATAGCTTGGGGGGGTAAGTCGTATTACCGCCTAGCTTTAGACATGTTATAACAAAGCACTTTGTCTTGTGTGTGTTGTCTCTAAGATCTTTGGTCATAATTTGAACATAAAGAATATATTAAAGTCCCAGTTTGGGCAAAATTGATGTTCGACATTTCACCACAAAGAAAATCCCCCATTTCCTTACTCTTCTCCCCTTAAAGGAGACTTAGAACATGTGAAAGAAATGCTGTCCCCGTGGATTTCTGTTGATGATGGACTAGAGGGAGAAGACCAAGGTTCCATATGATACAGTAGAAGGCTTGTCTGGAAATTAGGGTCATTCTGGTATATGGTATAGTAGAAGGCCTGCCTAGGAAGGTAGGACCATTCTAGTAGAAGCTTACTGTCTACACATTTCACTACTTGAGATGAAGGTCATTATTCAGAAGGTTTTGCTTAATAAAGAACAAAGGTGGGGCTGGAGAGGTGGCTCAGAGGTTAAGAGCACTGACTGTTCTTCCAGAGGTCCTGAGTTCAATTCCCAGCAACCACATGGTGGCTCACAACCATCCGTAATGAGATCTGGTGTCCTCTTCTGTATACATAATAAATAAACTGTTCTTCCAGAGGTCCTGAGTTCAATTCCCAGCAACCACATGGTGGCTCACAACCATCTGTAATGAGATCTGATGCCCTCTTCTGTATACATAATAAATAAATCTTTTTTAAAAAAACAAATAAATAACAAAGGTGTCTTAAATATTCTGAGTTTATATACTTACTAACAATCACTAACAACACATTCGCTTGCCTTTACTTCAGAGCTGTGTCATTCTGCAAGTAGGAATGCTCAAGTCTGGTTATTAAGAGATCTCCATTTTTGCCGGCCAGTGGTGGTGTCTGCCTTTAATCCCAGCGCTTGGGAGGCAGAGACAAGTAGATCTCTGTGAGTTCGAGACCAGCCTTCTCTACAAAGAGAGCTCCAGGAAAGCCAGGGCTACAAAGGTTCCCTTCTATTTTCACTTGTATTCTTTCCCCCTGAGTTTATTAATTGCTGTCGCTTATCAGAATCACAAGAGGTTTAGTGCACAGTCAGTTCATCACAGGTGACTGAAGTCTAATGTCTGGGGAATGGGAAGGTCCCTTGCATGGCTGGCCACTCGGGGAAATATTGTTCATTGTCCCACTCACTTTAGGCCATTAGTATAGCACTTCCTTAAAATAATTTTCTTTAACTACCTGAATTCCAACTTTCTATTCCATCATGTTTTACTTTACTTTGAAGAACTTACCACTATCTAACATGTGACAGCCTTTCTACACTATTAGAACAAAAGCTTATGTTCACCCCATTGTCTTAATAGGCTTAGGTCAGTTCTTTGTATACAGTAAACATTCACAAAGAATTTGAATGCAATTTGAAATCTATGTGCTTGTTGCAGTAAATCCTAATTGAAATTGTTTAGTGTCTGCAGTGTGATTTCTTTAAGATTGGTGAACCTCAAAGCTAGGTTTCAGCATACACCTGTAATCATACACTTAAATATTTTGGAGGCTGAAACAAAAGGATTGTAAGTGAGGCTAGCCTGGGCAACGTTGTGAGAAGCTGTCTCAAAATTAAATTCTAGGAGTGGGAATGGGGAGCTGCCTCGATGGGTAAAGTACCTGCTGTACATGCGTGAGAACATGAGTTCACATCTCCAGAACCCACATAGAAAACCAGACATGGGAGGGCATGCCTGTAACTCTAGCCTAGGGAGTGAAAGGATAGAGACAAATGGATCCCTGAAGCTCATTGGGAACACAGCAGCCTAGCCAAATTGATGAACTTGAGATTCTGTGAGGGACCCTATCTCATAAAATAAGGGTGAGGGCTGGAGAGAGAGGACCAGTGGTTAAGAGCACTTGTTGCTCTTGCAGAGGTCTTGGGTCCAATTCTCAGCACTCACATGGTGGCTCACAACCATCTGCAATTCCACTTCAAGGGGGGCTTTGATACTCTCTTTTGGCCTCCGTGGGCACCATAGCATGCACTTGGTGCACACACATCCAAGCAAAACATATATAAAATAGAATAAATAAACTTAAAAACAAAAAGTCGAAGGACAATTGAGGAAAGATAACCCCTTATGATGACCTTGGGCCCTTATGTGTTCATGCACACATACATGTATTCAAAAGCTCACATGAAGATTCCACAAGCATACACACACACACACACATACTCACACANTCTCACAGCTATAGCTCAGTGGCATAGAACACTTCTCGTGAGGCCTTGAATTCAATCCACAGTACTTCAAAACAAAAATTGTAAGAGTGAAAGTTGGGCTAAAAGCAGGAGGGTTAGTTGAAAGTTAGACTCTACTTACCCTTTATTCCATGTTGTACACTGGGGTCTAAAAGTTTATTTTGCAGAAAGAGCAAGAATGCTATCTAAACCAAAGGGCAGGGCTGGTAAGATGGCTCAGCAGGTAAGGATGACTTCCAGAATCCACAGTAGAAGAAGAGAAGCAACTCTTATAGGAATGTGAGTGTGTATGTGTGTTGACCTCTGAGCTAGCCAGCCCTCCCGCCCTCCCTCCCTCCCTCCCTCCCTCCCTCTCCCTCCCTCAGTAAATAAATGTCAATAAAAAGATTGAGAATTCCTACAGCTCAGTAAGTAGCAAACAAACCCAATTTTTAATATGAGTAAAAGATGGAATAGAAAACTTGCAAAGAATATGCAAAGTGGCCAGTAAGTTTACAAAAAGATGCCCATTCTAATTTGTAGCCAGAGAAATACAAATTAAAGTAACAAGGAGTTTAATATGTCCATCATAAAAAGACAGTGATTGTTGGTGAAGATAGTAAAAACTGTAGCCCTTAGACCTTGCTGATTAGGATGTAAAATGATACAACAACTTTGGAAAATCATTTGATGCTTCCTGAAATGACTAACCAGAACTATCATATAACCTGAAAATTCCACTCCTATGCATACACAGGAATGTTGGAAGCATGTTCAAGAAATGGTCAGCGTTGATAATAATCCCAAGTAGAAATGTTCATGAGCCAATGAGCAGTTGTATAACATATGTTTTGTCCATACAATGAAATTTTATTTGCCAGTAAAGAATAAAATACAGATGTTGCTCCACTTACAGTAGTTCAATTTATGATTTTGTAAGAAAATAACAGACATTTGATAGCAGCCTTGCTTTGATGCCAGGGTTAGTAGTGCATTCTTCTAACTTTAGTCCCTAGAGGTTGAGGCAGTTTGGGCACTGGAGGTCAGGAGTTTTGAGACTAGACTGAATGATGTAGTGAGACCTCATCTAAAAAGCTAGAAGGAAAGAAGGGGTAGGGTAGGAAGGGAAGGAGATGAATACTACCCTACAAACATTTCCTGGGCCAGCGATATGCAGTCCCATGCTCCCTGGAGAGGTTGGCAGCTCCTAGCCAGCTGCACAGCGAACCTTACTCAGAGCTTACTGTTGCTAAGCCGTGGTGCTTGCTAGGGTAGGTGGACTAAATGTATGTTCAGCTTACTTAAAAAAATTTATATATATATATATATATATGAATGAATGTTTTATATATATATGAATGTTATATATAAGTGTTATATATAAATGAATTTTATATATATTATATATATATATAAATGAGTGTGTGTGTGTGTGTGTGTGTGTGTGTGTGTGTGTGTATGCCGTATCCCAGTTGGAAGTCTAGGAGCATTTATAATGATCCATTCTATAACATGAACTAATCTTTAAAACGTGTTAGTAAAAGAAATCAGTTACAAAATAAGGCATAGTATATGATTCTGTGTGAAATGTTCAAGAATGCAGAGAGACATGAAGTGGCCTAATTTCCCAGGACTGGGGAAAGTGGAGAGAAATGGGTGGTGACCTCTGGTGGCTATGATGTGTGTGAAGGATGGTGATCAAAATGTTCTTAATTTGAATGTAGTAATACTTACATATCTCTAAATATACAAAAACCAATCAATAGAACTTTTCTATTATATCTCAGTGAAGCTGTTATTTTCAAAAGATATCCATAGGGGTAAATTGAAAACATAGTAATAAAAAAAATGAGCACAAACTTTGTAGGATAAAGATAAGGAAGTGTTTCAGGAAGGAGGGTCCACCAGAAAGAAGTAACAAGAAAGGTGAAAATAGAGGACCACTTGAAAAGGGTCAACACTGAAGAGTTTCAGAAAAGGAGAATCACAAGAAAGAAATTCAAGAAAAGTGTCCTCAAGTGGTGGTCAGAAGCTTCCAGTTGGGAGGAACCTGAGTACCCAGCACAATGAAATAGATTATGATATCTACAAATAGATAAACACATTACTGCGAAGCCAGGATAACCAAGGCGGAAAGATTGAGGAAGCCTGCTGTGGTGATACACACCTCGACTCTAGCACTTGCTGCCTGAGGAAGAAAGTGATGCAGGCTGCCTTGAGCACATAGTCTTCCAGGCCAGTGTGTCTTGACAGAAAAGGAAACTGTCTACCTTCCAGAGAGCAGAGCAGTGTCACCTCAGCAGTACCTCTGTAAGACAGACCAGACCAGTGTAGCAGGGCTCCAGTAATGAAATAAAGTGATTTCTAGCTCAGGCCCTTTTCTTTTTATTCTTACAGTGATTTGGTTTTGAGATTATAATTACATCTTTTCCCCCTTCTCTTTCCTCTGTCCAACCCCTCACATGTACACCCTCTCAAATCCATCGCTTCCTTTTCTTAAATTGTTAGCTGTGTGTGTCACATCTGGATGTGTGTGTGTGTGTGTGTGTAGCTGTGTGTGTCATGTCTGGATGTGTGTGTGTGTGTAGCTGTGTGTGTCATATCTGGATGTGTGTGTGTGTAGCTGTGTGTGTCATATCTGGATGTGTGTGTGTAGCTGTGTGTGTCACGTCTGGATGTGTGTGTGTGTAACTGTGTGTGTCACGTCTGGATGTGTGTGTGTGTGTAGCTGTGTGTGTCATGTCTGGATGTGTGTGTGTGATATGTTTTCCCTAAATATATAAGTAAACCTGTCAGTCTTTGTAATGTTAATTGTATTACATGTTTTCAGGGCTGACCATTGGTATTGGATAACCAATCAGTGTGCTCTTCACTGGGGAAGACTGTGTTCTCCCTGTCTCAACATCGCTTAGTTGCTTGCAGTTCTTTATCTAGGGTTGAGGCCTTTGGGCATTCCCTTGTCTGTGTTAGCATGTGTGTGCATATTGTCCTTCTCCAGGTCTAGTTTAGACAAACATCTTGGTGAGATTTCATGGTTGTAACTTGTCTGACATTTTTAGAAGACACAATCTCACAGGAAACTCTCTGGTCCTTTGGCTCTGACAGTCTTTCTGCTCCCTCTTCCAGAATGTTGCCTTAGCCTTAGGTGCAGGAGTTGTGTTGTAGATGTATCAGTTGGGACCGGGCTCTACAGCTTACATTTTGAATGGTTTTCTGTAATACTCTCCATCTTTGCAAAGAGAAGTTTCCTTGATGGAGATGAAGGCTACACTTATTTGTGGTTATAAGAATAAATATTTAGAATGTAGTTAGGGATTGTAGTAAAAGTGACAATTGTAGGTTCTCCTCCAAGATCCATGACTTCATTAACCTTGGGTAGTTGGTTAGGTTTCTAGTCCCAGGCATAGTTTCCCTCTTGTTGAGCAGGCCTTAAGGCCAGTTAGAGAGCTGTTGTTTACCACCAAGGTGTCGAAGTCGGTATTGCATGTACCCTTTGGGTTGTCGTGCCATGCTGATTGTTGTTGTGGTTCATAGGTGTGGTAGCTGTCACAGCTATAGGTGTTGTAGCTTCCCTCATTTAGGTGCTGCTTGGTGCCTTCTGTACCATGAAAACTAGTACTTGGAGAAGGTTTTCAAGTCAGTTCTAGCTTGGGTTCTCTGGTTGAATCCTTTTCCTAACCATGTCATGAATCCAGTTTGAGATGGAATTGAAGTGAGTGGAAAATGTCTGCCTTTAGGGGCTGTGGAGATAGCTCAACGGTCAAGAGTACTGTCTGCTCTTTCAAAAGATCTAGTTTGATTCCCAGCACCCACATGATGGCTCATGACTGTCTGTAAATCCCAGTTAGAGGAATCCAAGACCTTCTTCTGGCCTCAGTGGGCACCAGGCATGCAAGTGGTACACAGATATACATGCAGGCAAATGCTCATACACATTAAAAATTAAAATTTGAAAAAATGGTTAGCATTAATAAATGTACCATGCCAGTACTGGAGGAAGTACATGAGACCGGAAGTCATCTGATCCAGGAAATATCCTTTGGCTCTGTTAAGGCTTCTTTAAGAAGATAGCAGAGGTGGAATCCTTACTGTTTCTGAATGTAGGAAGATTACTAAGAAGACAGTGTACCTTAAGGAAAGAGTACACTGATTATAGTGAAATTTTCGTCTTCCATTGTGAAAAATTCCATACATTGACAACTCCTAAAATAGACCAAAAAAAGGAAGGGGTGGGGTAGGGGAGCAAAAAACACCCATAAGAGAGATGAGTATAAATTTGCAAAGGAAGCTAATATTAGGAAGAAGATATAAAACTTGTTTTTTTGAGTCAGGATCTCATGTAGCCCAGGCTGGCCTTTTAACTAACCATCTTGCCAAGGGTGCCTTTGAATGCTTGATCTTTCTGCTCCACCTGCGCACTGGGCATATGCCACTTTGGCTGGTCCACAGTGCCCATTATAGCCTCCCCAGTACTGAGCACTGATTCCAGGTTCTTGCGTCCTAGACCAGTGTCTGACCACTGAGCTACATCCCTTGCCCACTGTGTGAAGATTAAGAGATTGCTGATTTTCCCATCCAAACTTGCCTGGCTTCTGAACTCTTGATCTCTGTGAATATAATTTATAATTTTGGATTAAAAAGTTGAAACTGGCTGGGTGGTGGTCTTTAATCCCAGCACTCGGGAGGCAGAGGCAGGCTGATCTCTGTGAGTTCAAGGCCAACCTGGGCTACAAAGCAAGTTCCAGGATAGCCAGG
>LZPO01044062.1:1323950-1335130 GCA_001675575.1 Neotoma lepida
AGCCCAGGCTGGCCTCGAACTCACAGGGATCCGCCTGCCTCTGCCTCCCGAGTGCTGGGATTAAAGGCGTGCGCCACCACCGCCCGGCCTGGACTTCTTTAATTGGTAGATATTGGATATTTTGTGTTTGCCGCTGTGTTTGTGTATGCCTTGGGGTCTTCTTTTTCATTTGCTTCATCATTCTTACCTCAAATTATGTATAGATATATGTCTCTATAGATGCCAAGTATTTAAGGGCACTATACCCTTGCCCTATTTATTTATAAATAATAAAATATATTTAATTAATTTTTTTTGGTGTTTAATAATGATCATGTTTATATCTTTGCCTAGTGGGATCTACTCTTGTGGGAGTTCTTGGGACTCTTTTTTTTTTTTTGAGATGACGTTTTCTCTGCAGGTCTGGCTGTCCAGGACCTCTCTATAGAGAGCAGGCCTTGAACTCACTCATAGAGATCCTCCTGCCTCTGCCTCCCAAATGCTGGGGTTAAAGGTGTACACCACCGTTAGGACTCTTGATGTTCATCACTGAATTTTTATTTACCTGGTAGATTGTTAAGTCTAATTCTTTTGTATAGTTAAGATTTTTAAGGCCTTGCCAATGAAAATTGGCAAATATTTAGTAAGCACCAAGCTTAGAAAAGTCCTGCAAATGATACAAATGGTAAACATTTATTTCGCTTAATTTCTGTGCTGTCCTTCAAGTTTACTATGGTGGTTTGAATAAGTATGGCCCCCATACACTCACGTGTTTGAAAGCTTGGCCATAGAGAGTAGCACTGTTAGGAGGTGTGGCCTTTTAGAGGAAGTGTGACACTATGGAGGCAGGCTTTGAGGTCTCATATAAGCTTAAGTCATGCCCAGTGGGACAGTTGCTTCTGCTGTCTGCGGGTCAAGGTGTAGAACTCTCAGCTCCTTCTCCAGTACCATCTCTACCTGCACATAACCATGAAGAGAATGGACTAAACCTTTAGAACTGTAATAGAAACCCTAACTAAGACATTTGCTCACCATTTCTTTCTCCTATCTGCTGCACATCCTGTGTGCAGTCTGTCTCATGTCAAGCATTGCAATGGTGTAAAAGTTTAATCCTTTCTTTTTCATGTCTCCACATCACTGTCTGTGTTTAATACCAGGCATTTATGTGTTGTTTCCTTTCTTGTTAGTTTTTTTCATATTGCTACTTAGTTTTTAAAATATAAATAATATAGCCACAAGACACCATTTGTAATGTCTCTTTGGTAACTCTGATGTCCGTGCCGGTTCTGTTTGCTTCAGTGTCTGTTCACACGAGCGTTAGGAGGGCTTTCCTGCTTCATCATTAGGTGCTAGACAAGGTGAATTTTACTTATTTATTGCTTACCAATCATTTTGTGATTTTGTAGTTAGAAAAATTTAGTTAATTTGTAAGGTGATAGGTTTCATTGTGATACCTCGATATGTATATACCATTATATTTTTTTCTTATCTTCTCTACTATCATCNTCCATTATCCTCTTCCAAAAGTCTCTCCTCTGCCTTCATGTCACACCATTCCATTTCTCTTGATCTGCTTCCTTGGGCTTGGGTACCATAGTGTGTATGTCACTTTTCTAGTTCTCTCTCCCTGTACTTCCCCTCCCCCTTTCACCATAGATTCTTCATATCACAGAAAATGTGATTATATAATATTTGTGAGTCTTATTAACATTATCTGCAGTTTCATCCATTTCTTGAAAAGGAAATGGTTCTGTGTCTTGGCTGTTGTAAGTATTACAGCTTTAAACCTGGAAGCATACATATCTCTATGTACTCTGGCCTAACTGCCATCATGCATGTACACAGATGTGGTATAGCTGGGATAGATGATAGTTTTAGGTTTTTTTATGTTTACTTATTTTGAGAATTTTTAAAACTAATTTAAACGTTAGTATACACAGTAGTGAGTTTCATTATGGTATTTCTGTTTATACATTGTCCTTACTGTTTGGTCATACTCTTTCTTGTCCATTCCCCTTTCCTGTTTCCAGCTCACGTCCTGTGGTCTCCTCCTCCTTTCTAATGTCCTCTGCTCAGTTTTTATGTCACATACATTCCATTATTTTCTTTCCACCCCTCCTCAAGATCTCTTCAACTCTTCACGCTTCTCTTTCTAGACTCACTGACCATGCAAACACAAATGAAAGTTTAAATCTAGGCACCACATAAGATCTATTTGTCTTTCTAGGGGTGTCTGGTTTCACAGTGGTTTCTAATTTCACTCATTTTCCTACAAATGCCATGCTTTTGTTTTTCTTTATCAATAAAACTCCATTGCATACTTATCACATTTATTTTACCCAATTTTCTGTTAGTGGACATGTAGCTAGATAACACAGCTGTAAGCATGGATGTGCAAGAAAGTCTATAATAGGACTTTGAAAATATGTCAAATAGCTAGCTTAAAGGCTTTGATTTGGCCTATGATCTTAGGTATATAATACGTTTGATTATGTTTATTAACATAATCATTAACATAAACATTCATCATGTTTATGATTAATGGAAAGATATTTTTGGCTTTTGAGTATGACCTTTACTACCTGAGAACTCACACAGTATGGATGTTTGTTTATAAAACTGATTTTGTTAAATTTTCTTTTTGTTTTACTCTGTTGTATTCTATTTTATTTGAGACCAGTGCTGGGGTGGGTGCGTGGGGGTGTGTGTCTCAACTGTGTAGCCCTGGCTGGCTTTGAACTCATGGAGATGCACCTGCCTCTGCATCCTGAGTGCTAGGATTATATGCATGAGCCACCATGCCTGGCTGATACTGTTAACTTGTAATACGGTAAGTATATTGATATGTTCATTATGGACTACTTGAACAATAACTGTAGTAATATCACAACAGCTTTCTTTTTTTCAGAAAATTTAGACTTGAGTTAATTTATAGATCAGAATGGAATGAAGTAACCTGTAATCAGTATAATTTGCAGTTTCTTAGAATTTGCTACTTGAAACTGACTACAAATAATCTTAAGTTTTGAGCTAACAAGCATCTTTTCCTTGTGTTTCAGTCTCCCCGAGTGAAAGACTCACTACCAGATTCTGAGGTGAGTAACTGGAGATTGTAAAGTCCTTGTTAAAACAGATATTTATTTTGGCTTTAATGTTAAATTCGTTCAGTCAGTCTGTCTGTCTTTGTCTCTATGTATCGCTGTGGTGATTAAATGTTAATGAGGTATTATACCAGCCAGATCTGAAGTTGGCTTAAAGCTCAGACCATTCCTTGCTTGCTGAACTGTTTTTTAGGCTTGAGCTGCTTGAAGTGGAAAGTAATTGTTTTGCCTTAATCTGTCTAGGAATTTGTCATCTTGTCCTTGCATTTGATTTTTTTTTTTTAAAGCAAGTAATCCTGTTTTTTTTTTTCTTCTCCTTTTTTTGTTTTTGTACTTATTTGTACCAGTGTGATAGGCAGTTCCGTCAAACAGCATCCTGTAAAGTGGACTTCTCTTATTTTTACTATATGAGAGAAGTGATTTCATGGGTCTATTCTGTTGTATAGTCTTCCTGCTAGTACCTTCTATTTTGAGTATGGTGTGTGATTTGAAAACATATATTTGCTTTTAATTTGTGCACATGGTATGCAGATTACGTGCATTACTAAGTACATGACTCATGTTCATATTAACTACCAACAGGCTAGTGTCTGACAGTGCATGACAACTGCTATCTCTTCCTGTCCCTCACTCTGTATGCAATGGAATTGCTCTTCTCCCCAGACCTGAAATGATATATGTCCCTGTCAGTTCTTTTGGCCAGTGGAAAGTTAGCAGGGGGCTGCGCTTATGGCTTTGTTGGTAAAATGCTTCCCTAGCNTGCCTGAAGCCTTGGGTTCCATCCCCAGTACTACATAAAACTAGGTGTGGATGCATATGCCTGTAATCCCAGCTCTTGGCAGGTAGGAGGATTAGAAATTCAAGATCAGCTGGGCGCACACCTTTAACTCCAGCACTTGGGAGGCAGAAGCAGGTGAATCTCTGTGAGTTCGAGGCCAGCCTGATCTACAGAGGAGTTCCAGGACATCCAGGACTGTTACACAGAGAAACTTTGTCTCGAAAACAGCAAAAAACCAAAACAAACAAATAGAAAAGTTCAAGATCGTTCTTGGCCACATAATGTGTCTAAAGCTAGTCTGGAATACATGAGACCCTGTCCTTCACCACACCCTCTTAAAAAGTTAGCAGAAGGAAGGGTCTCTCTGTGATTCCTTACTTTTTTAACCCCTGTCACTGTGAACTGCATTCCTTGTGTGACAGTAATACCATGCTTAATAGCTCCTGCTGCTCAGGTAGACTTGAACTATGTGGAGGAAACACCTTGAGTGTGTTCACCTACTGAAAGTTAGAACTATTGCTTCTCATTTCACTTGCATTGATTAATCTCTCAACAATTAAATGAGAAAGTATTTTACAGATTATCCTGAGTTTTTCTTTTTAGTCTTCTCATTCTCTTTCCCTAAAAGCATCTCCATGTTATATATCCACATTATATATCCACATTCTCGTGCTGTTTACATTGTTTTTAATTTATTTTTAATAAAGTTAATATAACATAAAATTCACAGTTACAGTCATTTTCAGTTTGGTGCCATTGAATATGTTCATTCTTCAGTGTAACCATTGCCACCTCTATCCTAAGAACTTTTCATCTCTCCATGCTAAAATTCTGTCCACTGAATTTTCTCTCACCTCCAGCTCCTGGACACCTTCCTTTATATTCTCTATCTCTATAAACTTGATTATTCTATATACTTCATATGTTGGAGTCATCATATTTGTTCTTTCCTCACTGGCTTAATTTACCCAGCACAATGTCCTTATGGTTCATCCATGTTATAGCATCTCTCAGAATGTCTTCCTAATTTTTAAGGCTACATGTCTGATATTTCATTAAATATGTAGGTATAGTATATTTTCTTTATTCATCTGCCAAACAACAATGGAAGTGCTCCTATCTTTTGGCAGTTGTAGACAGTGCTGCCATGAACATGAGTGTATAATAGCTGCTCTCAGTTCTCTGAGCCATACATCTAGAAGTGGAATTGCTGAATTGTGGTTATTCTGTTTATGTTTTCAACTTGTTTGGTTTGAGACAAGGTACTGCTTTGTAGCCCAGGCTGGCTTTCAAACTCAAAATCCTACTGCCTCAGCATCCTAAGTACTAGGATTACAAGTATGTGCCACTATGCTTTGGTGTTTAGGTTTTTGAAGAATAGCTGTATTGTTTCCTGTAGTGCCTATACCAGTTTTCATCACTACCAACAGTGTACTGAGATTTCAGTTTTTCATATTTACTTTCCCTGACCCCTGCTTTGTTTTGGTGACAGGATCTCATGTAGCCCTGTCTGTCTTCCAGCTCACTAAGTAGCCAAGGCTGACCTAGATCCTGAACCTGTGCCTCCACCTCCTCAGGGATGGGATTATAGGCTTGTACCACCGTGCCTGGTTTTATGCAGTATTAGAACTCAGACCTAGGGTTTTGTGCATATGAGGCTGGGCTACAACCCTATCCCTTCCCATTTTGTTTCTTTGTTTTCTCGATCCTTTTGGTCTTTATGGTTAGATGGTCATATGTACATATAATGTGGAAGCTACCATTTTGAAATTCTACTAATAATTACATGAACTTACTCAGAACTAAAATTCAAGTTCTTTCTTTCCGTCAAAATCTAAAAACAATGCTAGCTTTTTGCTATGCAATTAATGAATATAAAAATTTCATTAGGTTTTATTTCTGGCCTCCTTGTTTTGTTCTTTAATTCTAAATTTAATTTTTATGTATGTATGCATGTATGTATGTATGTATGTATCTGTATATGTGTGTAGGGTCACATGCATGTGGATGCTCACAGAAGCCAGAAGATAGCATCAGATCTCCTGGGGTTGGAGTTACAGGTAGTTGTTATCTGTTTGATGTAGATGCTGAGACCTGAACTCTGGTCCTCTGCAAGAGCAGCAAGCCCTCTTAAACACTGAGTCATTTCTCCAGCCCATCTCCTTGATCTTACTTATATACAGTGTTAGAGAGGGAGTGTGTGTGTATGTGTCTGTCTGTCTACTTATTTATTAATTATTTCCTATCAAAAGTAGGCCTCTATTATTGTCCATTGACTTTTCTTTTAGTACTAAAATTGCCTGTTCCATTGATATTTTTCCCAGTAGCTAATTTGAAATGTTTAGCTTACTTTTATAATCAAGATCTGTTTTTACTACAGATTACCTAATTAAAATGTATTAAATATTTGTAGCATATTATGTCTATTATGCATAGACATAATGCATAATGTCTGTTAGTTACCAAGCTTCCCATCCTCCTCTGCCCCTCAGACAAGCTCTACCTATGTGGCCTGTCTGGCTTTGTACTCCTTATCTGTCTTCCTGCCTTGACTTCTTTCCTTTGATATATGTGGTATATATTAGGTAAATATAAAATAATATAATTCCCTGAGGCTTTGTCAAACAGCCTTGGTGTTATTTGTCCCTTGTCCATCCTTCTTCTGTATTGATCTCCCTTTTGCCCTCCCCGATTGGAACCCCTCCCCGTTACTTCCTTTCCTACCTCCCGTCACCTGTTTCCTGCTATTCTCCCCCCCCCCACCTCCCCATCTGTGGTCCTTTCTTAGTTTCTGTGGTTACTCATGTTGTATACTTATATCTGAGGATTTGGAGCTAGGTACCTCAGATGAGAGAGCATGAAGCATTTGTTCTTCTGGGTCTAGTTTACCTCAATATAATCTTTCTTAGGTCTCTCCGTTTACCTGCAAAGTTCATGGTTTCCTTTTTCTTTTACAGCTGAATGGTGCCTATTGTACAGATGAACCACATGTTCCTTGTCCGTTCATCTGTTGAAGGGCATTGAAATTGTTTTCATGTCCTGGCTATTGTGAACAGATTAGCCATGAACATTGCTAAGCAGCTATCTGTGGAGTAGGTTATCAAGTCCTTTGGGCTGTTCTCAGGAGTGGCATAGCTGAATCATATGGCAGATTTACTGTCAGTTGTTTTGATGATCTAAGCCATTCTGACTGGGGTGAGGAAATCTCAAAGTTGTATTTATTTGTATTTCTCTGATTGCTTAGGATGGTGAACACATTTTGAGGTGTTTATAGGCTGTTTTTATTTCTTCTGTTGAGAATTCTCTGTTTAGACCCTTGACTACTTCTTATTGGGTCATTTGTTTCCTTGATTCTTTATATATTGTGGTTATTAATCCTCTGTCAGATACATAGCTGACAAAGATTCTCTCCCATTCTGTGGGCTTCTTTACTTGATTGATTGTTTCCTTACCTCAACAGAAGTTTTATAGTTTTAGGAGGTCTTAGTTGTCAATTGTTGGCCTTACCTCCTGGGCAAATGGAATCTCATTCAGAAAGTCCTTACTTATATCTTATAGGGTATGGCCTCTATTTTCTTGTAGAAATTTTAGTGTTTCCAGTTTCAAATTGAGGACTTTGATCCACTTCCATCTGATTTTTGTGCAAGGTGTGGTAGATATGTATCTAATTTCATTCTTCTGCACATGGCAATCCAGTTTTCCCAGCACCATTTCTTGAAGATGTTGTCTTTTCTCCCATTTTTTTTTTTTTTCCTTCTCTAGGGTCACAGTTTGGGAAGCCAAATTTCACAGATGTGGTGGCTCCCTCTGGTTGGCCTCTTGTGAGGCTCTGACTGCACCATGACATGACAGGTTGCATGACATGTGGGAGCATATGCAAAAAAGATGGCATAGCTAGAAGAGATTCTAGGCTGTCTGTTAGAACGGCCCACTCTCACAAACACCAATCTACTTACCCCCTTCCAGAGGTCAGACAAAGTCAACCCACTCACCTCCCACTGGGTTCATCTCAAAACGTTGCTAGACTGGGTATGACAGCACACATCTATAATCCCAACTTTTGGGAAGCTGAGGGACCAGCCTTGACTACCTAGCAAGCTCCAGACCAGCCTGTTTAATAAAGCAAAACACCCTCCCCTAAAAATCCAAAACCCAAGAGATTTTAGAATGCTTAGAAATACTGACTTGTATGTAGTATAGACAAGTGGTAATAATTCAGTATTAAGACAGGACACTGTGAGAGTGTTGCTCAGATGTTGTAGCCCTCTTTCCCTGCTTACACAGCACTGCATGTGTTTGCTGCAGCTCTTCTCAGCAGCTGATCCCATGGGTTTGCTCCAAGTTCCAGAAGAGATTTCTGCTCATCTACCTCAGCCATCTGGCCAGACGCCTGCACAGCCTGCTCAAGTCTCTCTCCTGCCCCCTGCAGAGCAAGCAAAAACAGCACAGGTATAGTGAGTGGCGTATGCTTTCGTGGTCCCTCACCTTGTGGGCAGATGAGAAAAAAATTAATGCAGCCTGTGACCTCTCAAGTTGATATTTGGGTTTGGAACAAGTGAGAAATTCTGTCTTCATAGTTTTACAGGTACAGATAAAAGCATTTTATAATGATCACACAGGTTTTTTAAGCAACAAAATAAGCTAATTGTGAAAACATACCAAATACAAACAATTTGGCTAATATATTGTCAGCTCTTCATTAGATCTTTATTAAATTTAATGAGACTAAGTCCAGTCAGTAGAGTTAATTTTGAGACTGGAAAATTAGCCTGTCTTTCCTTTTTGCTCACTTACACTCATTAATACTTCTTTTTCAGGCTCTGTGTTTTCAGAATTATTCTGTTTAAGATATTTGTCCATTTTGTGAGAGTTGATTTTGTGAAAGCTAGGTAAAATTTAATGAAGTCCACACAGTTGTCATTCAGTTGCAATGTGGTGGAAGTGTCTGGGTGATAACAGCTTCACTGTGAATCCCTGCATGCTCTGTAACACTAGCTCCGTTCTGGAGACCACTGACGCTCTGTATCGTGGAATCTTACACCACCTGGCTGATGAAAGAGTTTCAGTGTCAGTTATTAGTCATTAGAAGTACCTCCCTCTACCCCAGCATGCTAGGTGAGAAAAGACATGGAAGTTCTGATGTTCCCTTTTGTATTTTAATATATCATTGTCTCATGTTCAGTCTCTGGAGACCACTGCTCTGAGAACTTCCAGGTAGTCATAGTGGTGACTTCATTTTGCCCTTCCTTCATCTATCACATGGGAAAAAAATACAGGTGTCGTAGAAAAATTGACAGGAAGATTGGATTTACTTCATAGACAGAGTGTCTGTCCTTCAGCAAGCAAAGAGTAGCTTTACAGTTTTCAGAAAGATTTACTTTAGCCACAAAAAACCCTGGCACTTGGTTGAATAGAGCCCTGGGAGACAGCTAGTTTAGGCCTTTCCTTGGGAATTACCTTTCTGATTGTGTTTGACATGGCTGACAGTTGCCTTTTGTTGCTCCTTTGGAGTTGGTGTTCTTCCACAGCAGGGGACGTCTTAGGGACTAGAAGGACTTGGGCTGGAGAGAAAGGAAACTGCTGCCAAGTGTCTTTCATAGACGACCATCTTTGCTAATGTTCCATTCAGTAACTTTGTACTGTCAATTCATTTCAGGCTCAGTCTGCAGGAGACCGCACTCAGGAGACCAAGGTCCCTATCAGTCTAGTGCTGAGATTAAGGTACGTGGGCACTTGGTGCTTTATGAGTACTCTGTAGATGTTGTAATAGTTGGGACTAAGAGTAACTGCATAGGATTGTATGTGTTTCCAACAGAGATGTGTCATGTGTACTGTTTGACATGTTCCNATTTCTCTACCTTAACTAGAACTTCCAGGGAGCCTAGGTAGTTTCAAGTCTCGGCACATAGAATATTCAGAGCTGTACCTCACCAGTCACATTTGAGTTTCTGGAGTCATGTATTAAGTACTTCCAGTATGGTCCCCATTCCTTTTCTTGCTCTCTCTGCCTGTTCAAACCCTGGCTATCTTAAGTCCTACTTAAAAACTGTCTTTGGGCCGAGCAATGGTGGCTCACACCTTTAATTCCAGTACTTGGGAGGCAGAGGCAGGGGGATCTCTGTGAGTTCGAGGTCAGCCTGGTCTACAGAGGGAGTTCAGGACATCCCGGACTGTAACACAGAGAAACCCTGTTCCAAAAAAAACAAAACAAAACAACAATGAAAAAAACCAATTATCTTTGGGAGCTGAAGAGATGGTTTAGTGGCTAAGAGCACTGGCTGCTCTTGCAGAGGTCCTGGGTTTGGTTCCCAGCACCCAGATGAGGCTCACAACCATCTTTAACTCCAGGCCCAAGATATCTGACACCTTCTTCTGGGCTCTGAGGTCACCAGGAATGCACATAGTGGACAGATGTAGATGCAGGCAGAACACCCATCACATAAAGGCATAAATAAACAAAAACCCTCTAAAACTTTCTTCTTCATCCCAATCTCATGTGTTCTGGATTGTTGGGAATTTGAAGGAATAACATGCATTTAGTTTTGTGAGTCTGTCATAGTGGACCAGTGGGAATAAGGATGAAAAGGGAGCCTCTATCATTTGAATCGCCCCTTCCTGTGTCCACACAGGTTTTTCTCTTAGTTTTATTTTATTATATATCCGAGTTCATTTTTTTGTTGCCAAAACAGAATACCAAAGATTGGGTAATTTATAAATAATAGAAATTTAGGCAAGTGTAACTCACACCTGTAATTCCAGCCCTTGGGAAGTTGAGGCAGGAGAATTGCTGAATTGTATATGTGAATGGTATGGTAAACACATACATCCGTATACAGATACCCATACCTATACATGCATGCATATTTAAACACATACTGTTAATCCCACCAGTCGAGAATTAGACCACTACCACAGTTTAGGGACAAATTTTGAAGCAAGCTTTAATTAAATACTGGCCAGGTTGATGGACTCTCTGGCCAGATCCATNTCTGGTTTCCCCAGAAAATGGTCCCAAGTCACGTTTTGCAGGGGGTTAAAAAGGCAAAACCCATAATTCACCTCATTTCCCATGAGGTCCAATCACATGCAAGCATACATCCTAACATACTTCCTGCTGGCATAACTCCCATTTACATCTAATCAGGGGCAAGGGTACATACATCCTGACATATTTCCTGCCCACATACCTCCCACCTGCATGTGATCAAGCACATCTGGTACAGATGTGTGGTGATTATATTATGTCCCCCAAAATATTGTGTACCCTAATAAAACTTATTTGGGGTCAGAGAACAGAACAGCCACTAGATTAAACATAGAGG
>LZPO01044062.1:1372040-1382520 GCA_001675575.1 Neotoma lepida
AGCCTTCCTCTTCCCAGAATTCTCCTTGTTTGTTTATCCCGCCTATACTTCCTGCCTGGCTACTGGTCAATCAGCATTTTATTTATCAATCAATCAGAACAACACATATTCATAGCATACAGAGTAATATCTCCATCAATGGTCTGGGGTGGGGGTGGGGGGCCACATCTCAAGCTGATAGATGAACTTGGCAATATGTAAGAATCGCCCATGTAGTTCTGATTTTGAAGGCATGAGAGATGCAAGATTGAGGGGTTTATGAGCAGCAGCTCAAGCCTGGAACCATGTGGCAGTATTGGAGTTCCTAAAGAGAATTCAGGAGAGGTCATTAGTATAGGTTAGCCTCAGTTGTCATCGAGACCCCAGGATTGAGGGATTGTGGAAGGAAGCTGACATTTGGCACCATGAGGTACAGTTGGAGTCTTAGCAGAAAGGCCAAGAGGAGCCATTGGTGAGGGACAGTCTCAGCTGCAGAGGAAACCTCAGACTATTGACAATGCCAGGAGCATGGGATGACCACCAGGGACAGCAGCATATACTGAGTGGAGCCAGCCTGAGCCTACAAGACTCCGTGTGTGGTTTGGATGGTGGAGCCAGAGAACAGGGACTTCCCAAGCCACTTGGAGCCCAGAAGTTCACGAGTGAGCTCCAGATGTTGGATATCCAGTTCTTTACACTGTTGGGACTGAAAACAGATTTAGCCTTTACTTTGTTGAATTATTCCTATGCCCTGGTTCTTCATTTTGGGAAGTAAGGAAGTATATACCTTTTTTATTTTGCAGAAGTCCACAGTTCAGAAAATTTAGATTTTTAAAGAGACATTAACTTTTAAAACCCTGGAATTTTTTAAAGACTGTGGAAGTTTTAAAGTTGTCCTGTATTTTATGTTATGATATTGATGTAAGATCTTGGGGACAAACAAGGAAAGTTATAGTTTAACAGGTGATGTGTTTATACATTAAATTGAAAGGGGTAAAATGTCCTGGCTAGTTTTACTGTCAACTTGACACAAATGAAATTCACCTGGAAATAGGAAACTTCAATTGAAGAATTGCCCAGGTCAGATTGATCTGTGGACATGTCTGTGGGAACATTTTTTTTTAAATTGCTAGTTGATGTAGGACCACCCAGGNCACTGTGGGCAATACCACCTCTAGGGGGCAGTCCTGAGCTGTATAAGAAAAGTAGCTGAGCGCTGGGAGCTGGCCAGTAAGCAGTGTTCTGCTTACTTACCTTTCTCTTCGAGGTCTGCCCTGAGATCCTGACTTGGCTTTCCTCAATGATGGACAGCAACCTGTAACCTGAAATAAACCCTGTACTTTCCTGAGTTGTTTTTGGTCATGGTGCTTATCACAGCAACTACAAACTAGGGCTATCTGCTTTCCTGAAATTGTTTTGTATCCAATTTACGTATTTCAGATTTGACATTCACCTGAGCTTCTTCATCATGATACTGACCACTCAGAGGCCCCCCTCTCTCTCTTTGGTTTTTTGAAACAAAGTTTCTCTGTGTAGCCCTAGCTGTCCTGGAACTTAGAGATCCATCTGCCTCTGCCTCCTGAGGGCTGGGATTAAAGGTGTGCGCCACCACCGCCCAGTGTCAGAGGTGTCTCTTTATCCTTAGTCATTAACCTAGCCTGTGCTGGGTAGGCTAGGCCTTGGGTAGCCTATCTACCCCACAGGTTACCTCCCACCTCAGACTCTCCAGGGAATGTATACCTTCGCCACCTTTGGAAATTTGTGTACTGTTCTACATGGTAATACCCAACTTTATTCCCAAGCAGAGCACTCTCTTAGTGTGAGTTCCCATATCCAAGGAAAGGCTCCGCAGACCAACCCAAGGGGCTCTCTCTGGGCAGACACTTACTATAACCAGTGGCTTCATTTTCAGATGGAAACAAAGCGCACTAATTTGAAGAGAGCATGTCTTCTGATAGATTGTGTGCTCTTGAAGATGTTTCCCCTTCTCAATGCACCTTTGCAATACTACCTGGATAACTAACCTCAGTAAAATGAAAACATGCCTGTCTGCCCTGTCCACATGGGCCGGTGAATAGACATGGATACACCGTCAATGAGCCACAGCAGTGTGATTTGTCNAGGGACCAAAGGCATCTGAATGGGAGGGAAATGCAGAAAGAATGGCCTTTTTTAAGGGTCTGGCGGCATGAAATGCCTAGCACAGTTGAGGGATGCTGGCATAAAAGTATCTGAGAGATAGGTACAAGCCAGCCCTTGAAAGGTCTTAGGGGCAATGCCAAGGAGTTGGAGCTTTCTCCTAGAAACCCAAGAGCCATTGAAGGTTAGAGAATTGAGAGGGAGATATGATGGGATGTGCTTTAAGAAATGAGTGGAAGTCCATAGGCCACCACAGTGGGCCTTGAGCAGAACCACCCACTGTATGTGGTAAAACCCAAAGAGGGCGATGACTGGCATGCCAAGAAGGAACCCTGTAGGCGGAAGTTTTCCTGTGTCCCACCCGGTCCCACAGCTGCTTGGTCCTAAGTAAATACACAGAGGCTATATGGCCTATGGCTCAGGCTTCTTGCTAGCTAGCTCTTATAGCTTAACTCAACCCATTCCTATTAATCTATACTTTACCACATGGCTTAGTAGCATTACCTGTTCTCTCACGTCTTGCTTCTCCTGGCGGCAGCTCTCAGCGTCTGCCTGACTCCACCCTTCTTCATCTCTGTCTTCCGTTTGAATGTACCACCTACCCTTATTCTGCCTCACCATTGGCCAAACAGCTTTATCAACCAGTGAGAGCAAACCATATTCACAGAAAGATATACCACAGCAGAACCCTTCATTCCTTGTTGTCTGCCACATGACATTTCTACCTGAGACTGAGCACACAGAGGGGAGGGGGGGGCTGTGTAGGAGAATGTTTTGTTCAGGTCCCGCCAAGCCCCACGGTCCCACAGCCACTTATAAAATAATTACTCGGAGGCTTATATTAATTATAACTGCTTGGCCATTAGCTCTGGTTTATTACTGACTAGCTCTTACACTTAAACTCAGCCCATTTCTATTAATCTATATGTTGCCACGTGTTACGTGGCTTTACCTGCGTCCCATTACATGTTGCTCCTTGAGCAGCTGGCTGGCATCTCCTCACCCAACCTTCCTCTTCCCAGAATTCTCCTTGTCTGCTTATCCCACCTATACTTTCTGCCTGGCTACTGGCCAGTCAGCATTTTATTTATCAACCAATCAGAGCAACACATATTCACAGTGTTCAGAAAGACATCTCCATCAGGCCTGCAAGTCGTAGGTGCTGCTCCTGAACAGTGCAGTGATAAGCTTTCCCAAAGACTTAAGCTGCAAGGGATATAAACTAAGGGGAGGTGGCAAATGGTGCCAGACTTGGAAGCATCTGTGGCTTAGCATTTGTGTCTGCAAAGCACTGCACCTCTGACAGCTTTGTGGCCACAAGCACAGCTCACAGTCATCCTAGCCAACCTGGACTGGGAGCTTCCTGTGTGACAGCCACAGGTCTAGAAGTGTTATAGATGACCTGATCATATTGGGTAACATCACAGTCGATTTTATCCCCATTTTTTGCATGAATGGAGAACAATACATAGCCAAATCGGCTAACAGGCTGAAGGTCACACAGAGCCTTTAGTTTTGACTGTGGAGCCTGGCAGCATCAGGACTCCGTCTACTGTCATTCATCTTAAGTGATTTCTTACTGTGATGCAACCTTCAGGTTCTAGACATAACCCAGGCTGTGTAGAACTGGAGAGTTGCGTCCCCTGTCTTGCCTGGCTTCATTCAGAAACAGATCACCATCCCACACATCCTGCAAGTCCTTCAGAAGGAACTGTTGTCCTTGAGAAGTCTGAGTGCAGCAACTCCTGGGTTGGTTAATTTCTTGCTAAGTTACTTAATTGATGATCAGCTAGCTAGGTGTAAGCTTTAGTTCAGTTTTTCATTAACCCATTCCCAGCAAATATTCTCTTAGCCTTCACTTGGTTTCCTTCTGTGCATATAGCAATAGACACTTATCACCTCCACGTGCTGCCATCTGACTTTGGACCAAGTGTTTCTAACCAGCCAGGGTTCTTTTGTTCAATTTGGGATAGCAATTATGAAAAGGTGAGAGATAGCTCTTTTTGGTGTTTTCAGCCTTATGGATGGTTAATTTTGGTCGTCAACTTGGTTGGCTTAAGAAACTCCTAACAGGCATGTCCAACCTTTTGACATCATGATGCAACATTGTCTACAAAGTTCACATTTGTGCGATCTAATTACGGGGAAATAAAGCCAGGCATGAGTGATGTGTATCTTTATCCCAGTCCCTCACATGGATGTTTTGGTAGGAACCTACTCTTTGCTGGCACACAATGCATAGTTGTGACACTGGAAGAGCTCTCACAGGGTGGGTTCCCACCTAAGCATTCATGCAAGAGGCTGAACTTGCATGGGCACAAGGACACAGAACTCGCACTCAGGGCCACAGCCTGGAAGGATTGGGATCAGTGTGTCTGTAGTAGATATGCAGGGTTATGTGGATCCACATACTGTCTCTCCTTGGTCTTCCTGGTGGGGTCAGCCTTTCTCTAGGTGGGTTGACATGTTCCCCAGGGGATGTGTATTCCTCTTCTGACTCCTTCTGTGTTGACCAAAAGCACCAGCACTTTTCAGAATTCTGATCAAACTGTGGGCATTTGAAGGTAACTGGACAGCCATATGTGAAACTTGGGAGGGCCCGAGTGGCTTACACGGGAGACAGGCTCTGTTTGTCAGGAAGCAGCTAGTAGAGGTCTGTCAGAAGTTTCCAGATTTTACATTTTTATTGTGTTGATGATTTTACACTGTATTCTCTGTGCCAGAAGAAGTACTTACCAGTTCTATGGATTAAGTAATTAAGTCCAAATAGTTTAATGATATTTTTACCCTAACAAGTAGTTGTTTTAAAAAGTAATGCACAGAGCTGTCGTTGTGACACATGCCTATAATCCCGAGCTCAGGAGGTAGAGGATGAGAATTTCAAGGTTATCCTGCCTACAAAGTGAGTTTGAGTACAGCCTGGGCTACATGACACCCTGTCTCAAAATAGACAGATGAAAAATTGAATACACACTGTGTTGGCTAGCTTATTGCCAACTTGACATAACCTAGAGTCACTAGGGAAGAAGGAACCTTCGTTGAGGAATTTCCCAGATTAGACTAACTAGTGGCCATGTCCATAAGGTTGGTTGTCTTGACTGATGATTGATGTGGGAGGGCCCAAACCCACTGCGGGCAATCGCATTCCTGGGCAGGGGGTCTTGGGCTGAGCATGAGCCAGTGAGTAGCCAGTAAGCAGCCTTCTGCCGTGATTCCTGCCTCTGCTCCTGCCTTGAGCTCCTGTCCTGACTTCCCTCACCAATGGACTATGACCCGGGAGTGTTAACCAAATAAACCCTTCTTGCTTTTTAGTTGTGGTTTTTTGTTTTTTTTTTTTTTTTAAACATAGCAACAGAAAGAAAGAAATACTCTGCTTAGTTCTTTAGAAGACTGAAACATACTAATAGGATGTCTGTCCTGCAGCTGGTACACAGCTTCTTGGTCCTCCAACACTGCCACCCTCATTTTTGTAGAATTGCACAAGTTATTTGCTTTTTATAAAAGCAACTGTCAAACAAGATACTATGTAACTTCAATGTCATTGGAGGGAAAAAACTGTACTCAATGTTGAATTGTGAATTCTTGGGCAAGTTGTGATATTGGACAGAATTCAAAGATTACTATGATATTTCCATTTAGATTTTAACTGTCCTGTGCCCANGGTGTTGACTATGGTGTGACTTGGTATACAACATGGAAAATGTGGGAGCCCTAGAAAGTGAAGTTGGATCTGGATGCTGCACTTGGTCTTACATGAATATTTTTCTGCCTCAGTTTGACCTGGTGTGTGATCGGAAGAACCTGAAGAGGACGTCACAGTCAGTGTTCATGGCTGGACTTCTCGTTGGGGCCCTCATCTTTGGGCCCGTCTGTGACTGGTATGTGCTGCTGACCCAGCATGCTTTAGGCCCCTGGTGCTAACTGAGTTATCCCCCTGGAGTTTTGTTAGTCATCAAGATAAGTCCTCATGCCTGCCTTCAAATGGGGTTCTGTGGAAGACCCTGTGTGCTCACTCTGACAGAGAGCCAAGGACAGGCCTGCCTGGGAAGGCTTCCTCATTTCCCATGTCTCTCTGTTAACTCAGGATTGGCCGCAGACCCTCTCTCCTTGTGCAGCTGCTTCTGTCTGCCATCATGGGTGTGGCCACAGCCTTTGTGTCCAGCTTTGAACTCTATATGGCCCTATGCTTTGCCACAGCTACTGCTATCGCTGGACATTTACTAAGCACCAATGTCCTCCGTGAGTATCTGAGCCCAAGACGTTTTTCCTCAGAGTTAGAGCTCTGACATTGCCTGTGGGGATGGTGTCAGTCAACTGCACCTGAGGAGGTCACATCAAAGTTTTCTGTGCTGGAACTGAGTCACATCTCTGACAGTCTGGCATTTGGGAATCATCAGGGATGAGTGAGTGGGCAGATTCNGCCCCAGTCTNAGCCTTTGTCTTCACAGTTTCAGAATGGGTGGGGCCGTCCAGGAGAACACATGCCATGGTCCTGGCCCAGAGCAACATTGCCCTTGGACTGATGGTGCTAGCAGGCCTGGCCTATGGTGTCCGCAACTGGAGACTCCTTCAGCTAATAGGCACCGCACCAGTCTTCTTGCTTGTCTTCTACTTCTGGTAGGGAGACCCATCCTGGTGATAGGCCACCCTGGGAGTGCTATGGCAGGATGCGGGGTACAGAGGAGGGGCCTGTGGAGCTTAGGTGGGAGGCTCAGTGTTCCCTGGAATTCTGGGCAGCTGCACAGGGCTGAAGACCCCAGTATCAGAGTCATGTGTGGTTGACAGGGTTTTGCCAGAATCTCCACGGTGGCTCCTCTCCCAAGGAAAGATAGAGGAGGCCAAACAGCTGATCCAGAAGGCAGCCTCAGTGAACAGGCGGCCACTTTCTCCAGAGCTCCTGAGCCAGGTACCAGTTAGCAGGCNCAGGCTCACTCCTGCCTCAAGCCAATCTCTATGCCTGTGTCCCGGCCCCTCACTCTACCCTTCTTCTAGCTGATCCCTGAGAAGAAAGGCCCCTCAGGGAACGCCCTGGATCTA
The DNA here is from genome assembly GCA_001675575.1 of Neotoma lepida. NCBI lineage: Eukaryota > Metazoa > Chordata > Mammalia > Rodentia > Cricetidae > Neotoma > Neotoma lepida. The sequence goes on from LZPO01044062.1 coordinate 1,379,196, forward strand.
TTCAGACACCCCCATCTCAGGAAGGTGACTCTGATTCTCATTGGTGTCTGGTAAGTGCCCAGGGCCTGTCCGTCAATGAGGACAGAGCCAGAGGACTGCTCGTGCTCTGCAGTGTGTCATTGGAGGGATGGACAGAAGCTCTGTGAATGTGATGGTCTCTCCCCTGCTGTGAGCTCAATAAGCCAGGCTGTTCCTTTAGGTATGACTTGATGTACACCCAGCAGTGACAAGGACACTTGGGTACTTTGTAGGTTTGTGGACAGTCTGGTGTACTATGGCNTTNGCNTCCAAGTGGGGGANTTTGGCCTTGACATCTACCTGACACAGCTAATATTTGGAGCAGTGGAGTTGCCCGCCCGCTATTCCAGCATCTTCATGATGGAGAAGCTGGGTCGCAAGTGGAGCCNGNTANGTTCTCTGACTCTGGCAGGTGTCATGTGTGTCATCATCATCTTCATCCCAGCAGGTACCAGGCTGTCTTCCTCCCTGCCAGGGCTAGCCCCATAGCCACCACTCCCCTTCAGGACTAAGGGTTCCCCAGAGTTTGGGCGTAGAGNGTGAGGCACTTGAGTAGACAGGGAGGTGTGTAGGCTTAGGTGATGGTGTCTTTCCCTCTGTGTGGCTGACCTGCGTTCTCCTCCAGGTCTCCCCACNGTGGTCACTGTGCTGGCCGTGGTGGGGAAGTTTGCCTCATCTGCTGCCTTCACCATATCCTATGTGTACACTACCGAGCTCTTCCCCACCATCATCAGGTAAGAACTGCTGGGATGACTTTAGTCCTCTTCCCTGGGATCTAATGTCAGCTATCCCTCGGGCCCTCTGCCACCAGCCACAGGCAGCCAGTGGCTAGGGGCACTAGGCCACTGGAAGTTTAGTGCAACTCACCGAGTCGCCACAGGACACTGGAAGACAGATGGACACAGGCGTGCCATGGCCTTCTCAGGACCAGAATGTGGGACAGAAGTAAGAGCGAAGTCATGGCCCAGGAGAGGAGCGCTCAGAAGCGGAAAAGGCATTTGGGTCTCTAGAGGTGACAGGAGAGTGACAAAGAGGGCTTGCTGGAACAGGAGGCAGGCACACTAGGCAGGCCAAAGGTGGCTGAGTCCTGGGTCCTTGCATCTCTGGAGTGAGTGTAGCCTGACCAGTGACCAGAGCCTCAGCTTGTGCTGCTTTCCCCAGGCAAACAGGCATGGGGTTGGTGAGCATCTTCTCCAGGATTGGCGGCATCATTTCACCACTTGTGATGCTGCTGGAACAGTTCCACAAGGCGATCCCCATGCTCATCTTTGGCAGCCTCCCGATCGGGGCAGGCCTACTGTGTGCTCTGCTGCCTGAGACCCGGGGCCAGACCCTGAAGGACACCATCCAGGACCTGGAGCAGGGATGCCCCCCACGGTGAGCATTGACTTGCTGGAGCTCACATAGGGAGCCCTCTCCCTAGGGCCAGGCCTCCCCATCGCCATTATTGCTAACTGGGCACCATGGTGTCCCCTTGGCACCACTGATATCTGACTGGTTTTAGAGCACATTCCCCCTACTTTAAGCAGGGAATGGTAAGAGATCTGTCATGGGGCCATGTGTTGGGCAGCCACTGACTGTATTCTTATCTTTGTAGGTCCCACAACACAGCACCCCAGAGAAAACAGATGGAGGCCACAGGAAGGAATTCCAATATGAGGATGGCTGTTGTGAACAGTTCATACTTCTGATTGTGGTCACTAAGAGCCAGCCCATCAAAAACAGAGGACTGCCCACACCATCTTCTGGATTTTGTCAGAATCCGTAGGGACATAGAGACCAGACATCCTTGTTCGTGTAGGCAACACATCATGACCTGTTCACGGCCCCAGCTCCACGCTGTGAGCCCAATGGAAGTATCAAAGACCATACCCCTTCCTCCTCATGTGTCTCATATACAAACTACACCCCAGTACCATGACAGAGTTGGGGCTTGGGTCTCTCTTGGTCTTCCCTGACAGTCTCTGGAGTTATAGCCTCACTGTCCCCTCAGTCTGAAATACTCTACCCTCAGAAAACAAAACAGAATCAAACAGCCCCCTCCCAAACAGAAGCAGCTCAAACCCAGAATAGGTCACCGGGTAGGGTCAATTGTGGGAGCCGGCTAACAAAGAAAAATGTTTTTGTCGTATTTATCTTGAAGATCCCTTCTTTCTGGCCAGTGGCCAGCTTGTGCCTTGCATGTGTGAGGCTGACAAGAAAAGGAGACTGGGCAGCCCTTCCCTCACCCACTGGCCCTGATGCCCAATAGGTAAGAGGGAGGGCAGAGCTCCATCTGCTTAGCTGATGATGGTTGTTATTCCCCAGCATGCCCTGGTTCATCAGCAGTCTGCCTTTGATGGCTGCTAAGAGCTGCCTCTGCTACCATGGCACATTCGTGGGTCATTTAGAGGTTCTCTGTGTTGTTTGCTAGTAGAAACACCATTCTCTTACCCTTGTTTAGAGACGTGAGTAGTTGAGGACAAGCTGCTGTGTATTTTTACAAATGTCCTATGGCTTATCCTGTTAAGCAGGTTATCTTTAGTGCTTGCTCATTAGCAGTTCAGAAGCTAAGATATCTGGGAGCCCAGAGGAGATTCTGCCCAGGCCAGATCTCTGAATAGAAGGGAATCTTAGGAGAACATGGTGGCTAGCACGTACCAATCCACACCTGTCTCTAGAGGGTGCTGTTGAACAGAGAATAGCTGATACACCACGACCTGCTACTCAGTGCTGTGGTTGTCTTTGTTGGGGGTGGTGCAACATTCAGATCTCAAGCATTGAGGGGCAGTGGTCCTCCAAATCTGGACCCCAGCCTTCCCATTTTATAATGAGTGATTTTGTTCAGCATGTGGGACACACTGAGTTTAATTCTCAAGACTCTCACCTACCCACACACTTGCACAAAAGGAGTGATCATAGGTAACTTCATGTTAAAGTGCAGACTCTGCCTGAGCATGAAAAGCAAGGAGGTCTGGAGTCTGCTCTCAGCAAGTGACTTCTGAGATTAACACCACTATACTAGACATCTTGGATTCTTGGCTTCTCTGTGTCCAAGTTCTAAGATGTTGCCATACTCCTCTGGTTAACTATATTTCTACTTTGACACGGTCCCTAGGGGCCTGGCTCTTATGTCATCCAGTTCCTCTACAGGTCCTTGGAACTGTGGACTAATGTCAGTAGACAACCCGTGTCCTCAGCCCTTCTAGGAAATGCTCTGTCCCCTCTGCCTCTGCATATGGTTGTGAAAGCTCTCACAGCAGGGGAGCTGGGTGCAGGGCCCCTCTCCTCCTCAGTGTTGGGGAGCTGGGTGCAGGGCCCCTCTCCT
>LZPO01044062.1:1391549-1448895 GCA_001675575.1 Neotoma lepida
CAATCCCCCTATCTCCACCCATCTTGTAGCTGGAGTGCAAGCATGCATGCACAGCCTGTTACGTGGGTGCTAGGCTCAGAACTTCAGTCCTTGGGACTGTGCATCTAGTGCTCCAAACCATGGAATTTTTCCAGTATGCCCTCCCCACCCCCATTTTTTGAGGCAGAATCTTGTTCTGCAGCCAAGGCTAGCCTTAAACTTGGGATCCTCCCGCTACCAAATTTTGGGATGACAGGTATGTACCCCACAGGTGGCTAGATCTGTGGTCTGCATCATTGCTAAATATATTTTATCTTAGTGGAGTTGCATTAGGGCCTGCAGTGGTAGCTCAGTGGTGAGGAGTGTGCTGCTGCTAGAGGGTCCAAGCTCTGTTTCCGGTACCCACGCTGAGGGGCTCACAGTCTAGTTTCAGGGCATCCCACACCCACTCGGGCCTCTGATGGCACCTGCACTCACATAAGCACACCCACACACAGACATATACCTCCACGTAGATACACATACATACACAAAATTAAAAATCAACCTGAAGAGTTAGATTTCATCACTATGTTGGAATGATTGCTTCTCTCTGCCCACCTGTTAGTATCTGAAGTATTTGAAGGGGTTTAATAGGCTCAGATATTTTAAGAATTTTCATTTTTTTTATATTCTGAAACTTTTTTTTGATTTTTTTGAGACAGGGTTTTTCTGTAGCTTTGGAGCCTGTCCTGGAACTTGCTCTGTCGACCAGGCTGGTCTCGAACTCATAATCCAAGTGCTGGGATTAAAGGCGTGCACCACTACCGCCCGGCCTATATTCTGAAACTTTTATCTTTAGNTAATAAATTTCTCTATTCCTAGTGATACCAAATTTTGACACTTTTCTTTTTTTTTTCAAAGATTTTCATATTCTATAAATGAGTGTTTTGCCTGCAGGTATGGCTGTGCACCATCTATGTGTGTACAGTGCCCACAGAGGCCGAACAAGGGCGTCAGATCCCCCTGGGACTGGAGTTACAGATAGTTACAAGCTGCCATGTGGATGTTGGGAACCAAACCTGAGTTCTCTGCAAGAGCAGCCAGTGCTCATAACTGCTGAGCCATCTCTCTGGTCCTCTTAGTGTTTATCTTGGTTAGGAATTTAGCTGTATCGACTTTCTTTTGATTACCAAATACAACTTTCCCATCCCTTTACTCTCTGCCTTTTCTTGTCCCATGTCTTAAACGTGTTTTCTTACAGGGTGACCAAATTGTTATTCACTTCAAGACACTTTCGATAAAAGGAGAGGACCAAGGTGAGTTCCTATGCCAGCCTAGAAGACATAAAGGAGGTATGCTCCAAGTACGTTGGGAAATGCTTACAACCCTTTTAAAACGTAACATGAATTTAATATTTATATTTTATTTTTAAAATTATTAACATTTTAATTAATGCATAGTAATAATATGTATTTATAGAGCCTAGTATAGCACTTTAAAATGTATAAAATATATAATCATCAGGTCAGCCATTAACATATCCACTATCTCAGCTATTTCTTATCATTGAGAATATTCAAAATGCTATTAGCTACTTTGAAATAGTCAATTAATTGTTGTGTGCCATAGTTATTCTGCTGTGCTACAGAGCATTAGATGGTATTATTCTTTGATCCAACTTTATCACTATCCCTATTAACTGTCGTCTCCCCATCCCTGCCCGACTCCTCCAAGGCTCTCGTAGCCACTACTTAATTTATTTCTTTGAGGTCAACTTTGTCTTCCACACAGATGAGAACACAGGACTCCAGCCATGTTTCTACAAATGACAAAATGTTGGTCTTCAATGTCTGAATGATATTCTGTTGTGCATATATAGCTAGAAGAGAGATAGGTGATAGATAAGTTATAGATAGATGATAGAAGATAGATATATAAATTATAGAGAGATGATAGATATATAGATATAGATGATAGATAAATGATAGATGGTAAATAGATGATAGATATATAGATTGATGATAGATGAATAGATGATTGATAGATTATAGATATAAATAGATGATGGAGATAGAAGATAGATAGATAGATAGATAGGCAGATCACTTGTGTCACGGTGGTCAAATAGCTGACAGAAACAACTTAAAGGAAGAAAAATTAATTTTGGTTCAGGGTTTGAGACCCTCTAGTCCACGGTAGTGGGAAAGGCATGGTGGAATTCACAGTAGCAGGAACATGTGGCATGCACTGACCACATTGCTGTAGACCAGTGGCAGGAAGCAGCTAGAACTAGGGGCCAGGCTACAACCTTCAGATAGCTGACCCTAGTGGCCTCCTTGTACCATCTAGGCCCCAACTCTTGAAGGCTCCACAGCCCCCAGAAACAGCACAGCTTTTTAACTTTTGACGATGTATTTTAACTCATTTTTCCAGTTATGGTCACTGAATTCACTTTGTCTGCATGTCTTCTTCCCTTTACCTTTTCTGAATTGAAAATTTTTTCCCTTTGGTTTACATTTTTTCCACCTATTGAAGTGACTCTTAAATCTGTACTATGCAAGTATAGCTTCAAAACCCTCACTGAAAAATATATGTCCCTTCCCATCCCAACTTATACATGTGTGTGTGTGCGCGCGCACACACACACACACACACACATACACACACGCACACACACCCTCGGAGGCCAGAAGAGGTCATTGGATCCCCTGGAGCTGGAATTCCAGATGGTTGTGAGTCACCTGATATGACGCTGGGAACTGAACACCAGTCCTCCGCAAAAACAGCATGTGCTCTTTTTTTTGTTGTTGTTTGTTTGTTTGTTTGTTTGTTTGTTTTTTGGTTTTTTGAGACAGGGTTTCTCTGTGTAGCTTTGGCACCTTTCCTGGAACTCACTTGGTAGCCCAGGTTGGCCTCGAACTCACAGAGATCATTAAAGGATGAGCCACCACCGCCTGGCTCAGCATGTGCTCTTAACATTGAGCCATGTCTGCAAGCTGTCTTCTTGCTCTCTCCCCCATAGTTTGACAGTCCCCTGTTACTTAGAACCATCCATATTTGAAATTCTTTTAGAGCCTTGCCATTTGGATGACCTGTGTTTGCATCTCAGGCTGCCTCCGGAGATCTTGTATAAAGTCCATCTGATTAGGCATCTTGCTTCTATGCCCTCTTAGTTCCCAGTTGGCAATGTGTATCTTTAGTCTACCCTGATTCTTCACATACCATGTCCAGGCTGGCTGGACTCTTCATTCTCCTCTGGCTGTACATTTGCCTGTCTCCTCTAGCTGTGCTTCAGCATCCTTCCTTGTCCCTGGGTCCTAAGGCTTAGTTACAGTATGTCTAGCCATGAGTTCTGCCATTGTACTTGAGAGAAGCGCTGGGTTTCCTGAATGTATTGATTTATGTTTTTTGAGTTTGAGAAAAGATGTCTATTTATTGCCTTTTCTATTTCTCTTTTAGAGTTTCTGTTTAGACCCATGCTACCTTCCACCTCCCAAATCTTTTTCCCTCTCCACATGCTAGCTACATGTTCTAGTTCACCAACTCTCTGTATTGAATCTGTTTGTTTAACTTTCCTTTTAGTATTTTTATTTCAAACAGCTGTTTTACCCCTCCTTAGGCTTAGAAGCTCACCATCTGGCCTGTGAGCTGTCTGGTCATATAGTGGCTTGCCTTCTCAGACCACAATGGTTTGCCATTGGTCTTTGAGAAGCTTGCAGCCTCAGCTTGTGGAACATTTCCACAGAAAAAGTAGCCGAAGAATTCCCAACCCATAGCCTCGTTAGTGTTGCCAGGGTTAGGATTAGTTTTCCCTCCTTACTCTGTCCCACAGTAGCGTCCTGAGTCCTGCCTATACCTGCTGCACCACTCTGTCCCCGTGTTACCAGCTGCCTCCCTTCCTCCTCCAGTGTTCCACATTCCAGCCTGGTTTCCAAGCTATATGGTTAAGGCTTTAAGTCGCACCCTTTGGCCCCCAGGCCTTTGCCACTCCTGATTCAGCTGTTTATTTTACTTCATTATTTATTTACTTATTTGAAGGGGGGGGGAATCCCTGGAGTTCTCTGCTACCTTTGAAATTCCAATGATGCCTCAGATGTGTGAATAGTTTGTTGTGAGGAAGGAGTCAGAGGGCTCCTGGCATTCATGAGGAGGACATTCTCTAACACATTCAAAATGTCCGTTGGTGGAACCAGGAGGAATGAATTCTACAGACTAAGAGACACTGGAAGGAAAGAAAGGAACCATGTGCTCACTGATCCGAGGCAGAGGGTGTTTTCTGTCCCTTGGCTCCCGTACTGGGATCTGATGTTGGAAAAAGGTGACAGAGGACTGAATTGCATCCTTTTTTGAACAGATGGAAGAAGAACAGAGTTCCAAGCCAGCATTCGGATCCCAGAATCCCAGGAGCAAACACCAGACTGAGATTCCCTTCCCCTCCAATTCCTGGTCCTTGGAGATGATGTTATACAGATTGAAGGCCATAGATGCCAGGAGGAATGACATGTTGGCCAGTGTTATGGATGCTGTGGGGGAGTTTGGCACATTCCAGTGGAGGCTAGTGGCCCTCACCTTCATCCCCAGCATGCTGTCATCTTTCTTCATGGTTTCTGACCACTTCATGCTCACAGCCCAGAGGCCCTACTGTAACACCAGCTGGATCCTGGCAGTGGGCCCCAACCTCTCAGTGGCTGAGCAGTTGAACCTGACCCTGCCCCGAGCACCCAATGGCAGTTTCCTGACATGCCTCATGTATATACCTGTGTCATGGGATCTAGATTCTATCATCCAGTTTGGCCTCAATTACACAGAAACGTGCAAATACGGGTGGATCTATCCTTATGCTGACAAACGCTCTCTGATCAACGAGGTACGCTTTTATCTTGTGTTGTGTTGACTATGGCTACCCCAGGAAAGGTGGCAGAGATGAGTAGCAATTGGCCTGAGCATACTCTGCAGAAGTGTACCAGAGAAGGAAATCGGGTCTCTTGTCCCCCGGCCCTGGGCCCCACCTTTCTTAGCCAGGAAGCTAGAGTGCGTTATGGCTTAGAGATAGGCTTGCCACCTGTCCAGAGAATTCAGGACAGGTTGTAGCTCTTGTCTTCTGGTCAAGGGAAGACCCTGCGGTAGAGGGCACTTAGGGATGGGGCATAGGTAGCTGTGTGGAAGGAGTCTTGACTCTGTTACCTCTGTATCCTCTCCGGCATCTGGCAGACCTTGGATCTAAGCCTGGATTGAGGTAGTAGAGACACGTGGCAAGGGAGATGGGCCAGGAGGCAACCGAGCAGAATGCGCAGAAGCTAGAGGTGGAAAAGCAAAAGCTTGTGTCGGGCATTTCTCACAGGGCTTCATACCCTGAGTTGAGGCCTGGGCCTCTTTGCATGGGAAGGCTCCAAGTTGGAGCCCAGGACAAATATATGTGCCCATGCTTAATAAGCCCCACCAATCTACCTTCCTGCCCCATGTCTTCACTTCCTCTCTCTGGGGTTAGCTACAGGGCCTACCAGGTGCTGGACAGACAGGGTCCAGGTGTAACAGAGTGAAGACACTTTTCATAGAACTATCTGTCCCTTTCCCTGGGTGCCATTTCCCATTTCTCAACCTGTGGGCTGCAACCCCTTTGGAGGTCAAACAACCCTTTCACAGGGCTCTCATATCAGATATCCTGCATAGCAGATATTTGCATTACAATTCATAACAGTAGCAAAATCACAGTTATGAAGTGGCAACAAAATAATTTTATGGTTAGGGGGTCACCACAACATGAGGAACTGTATTAAAGGGTCGCAGCCTTAAGAAGGTTGAGAACCACTGCCCTAAGGGTTCGGCTCTGGGCCAAGTTCAGTCTCTGTTCCCAAAAGGCTAGGTCTGTGTGGAAGCTGTCATCAGTGCCTTTGTCTCACCTGCAGTTTGACCTGGTGTGTGGTAATGAACCAAACAAGCAAAATGTGCAGACTGTGTTCCTGGCGGGTGTCTTGACAGGGTCTCTCCTGTTCGGGTTCTTAAGTGACAAGTAAGTCTCCTGGCATTCCCACTGATCCCTGGGATACTCTGCCTCCTGCTCAGGAGATGGCATAGTCCATGGACTCTGAATGAGTTTCAAACTGGGGAAGGCAAATGCAGGGATGCTCCAAAACTCTGGGGTAACACAGAGCCTGGCCCGGGTGCACAACCATGGCTGGCCCGGGAAGTGCGACCCTTGATGTCATCTCCTCCTCACACCCACAGGGTGGGCCGCTATCCAACCATCCTGATGTCGCTGCTGGGACTCCTCATCTTTGGCTTTGGAACAGCCTTTGTGAACAGCTTTTACCAGTATCTATTCTTCCGCTTCGCTGTGGCCCAAGCGGTCGTGGGCTATGCCATCAGCAGTGTGTCTTTAGGTGACTGACTCTCAAGAGGCAAGGTGGGATGGAAATGGATACAGTTCAAGAGGGAGCAGGAGGCAGATCTACCTGGGATGGACAGGCTAATACTAACTTTTGGGGAGGCAACAGGCCACAGAGCCCATTGGAGAAGGAGTAAGAGGCTCCACTCTTGGCTGCCTGAAGGGGTGAAGGAGTCAGAAGGGAGTGCCCCGATCCTCATGCCCCATAGTATTCTCCTGCACCTCAAATGTTTCCACCATGTTTCTTGTATACCCTGCACCTTGAGAATCAATGGAGCTGCTAAGTCCTATCTGTGCTTTGCTTATTTCATCCTGAGCCTCAGAGAGTTAGCCAATTTGTTCAGGGCACACAGCAGGAAGGAGCTGGGGTTTCTACCCAGGCCTGTGCAATGCTAACACCTCCCATGCATATACACCCATACCTAGACTCAAATACTTGCAATCCCTCATTTTCTTGGGGCTCTCTGGCATCTCTTCTCACTAAGAACCTGCCAGAGCATAGCCAAAAGGAACTAACCCTCTATAGAGCCTTAGGCCGAGGAGAACAAAGCACTAATACGCTCCAAGACAAGTAGTTCCTTGTCTCAGCACACGCCAGACCATGTGAGATGCCTTGAACCAGTTAGGCAGAAGTTTTAGAGGGAGTGGCTAGGGGCAGAAGAAATGGAAGCATGGGGGGATAGGGGCGGGGTCCGAGAAGGTTCATGAAGGCATAGGGTGTGTACTGGGGGACACAGGGACAGTCTAGCTCTAAGAGGTGTCTGAAGATCTGGAACAGGCAGAAGAAACTTTGTCTACCCTGAACTTTGCAGGGCAGGGTAGGCATGTCAGCCAGCTACATGGAAGGCCAGCCTGGGGGCTGTGAACTGACCACGGTTTTGTCCTCATGCTTTTTGCACAGTCATGGAGTGGCTGGTGGGTGAGCACCGGGCCCAAGCTGTCGTTTTGGAGCACTGCTTCCTTGCTGTAGGAGTCCTTTTCCTGACAGGGTCTGCCTACAAAATCTTCCACTGGAGGCTGTTGTTCCTGTTGGGCGGTATGCCCATGTTTCCCCTCATCTGCAATATCTGGTGAGCAAGCCAGTCCGGGGCATACACAGGGTGGGTCTCACAGGTGGAAACGGAGGGGGGCATGGAAGTGGGTGGGAGATGTAGGACCTGAGAAGGAGCCAGAGGCATTCACCACCTCAGAGAAGAACCGGAAAGAAATGTCAGAGAGGTGGTCAGAAGAACAGTGGGAATGACAAAGGTCCCAAACAGGCGAAGGTCAGGGTTGAAGAGGTAAAGACTGAAACACTCGGGGTGGCCTTGGTCACCCTCTTGAGGTGATTTCACTGGAAGAGAGCCAGAGCCATGACACATGAGTTGAAGCTGAGNAAATGGAGTTCTCCAAGAAATGGCCCTTCAGGGGGAAAGGAAAAGCNGCTTTTGTGGTCAGCTGAGGCATGTTCAAGCTATTTACTGTTTTCAAATGTAGGGAGCCACAGACCGGAACCTAAGAGGTGGCAGCTGTGAAGGTACCGCTCACGTGGCAAAGCTTAGAGGAACAAAGAGGGAGATGACAATGTGCTCTGAGGAGAGGGGAGTCAAGGCTGAGAGGAAGCGAGGAGACAAAAAATGAACTAAAAATCTCAGCTCTGATGGGCATCAGGAAGTAGAGTTGAGGCTTCAGAGGGTGGAGATAATGGGTAAGAAGCTGGGGACCTGAGATGGGACCCCAGCCTGCCTGGCTTCAGAGCCTCTGNCTGTAACTGCCTGCACCGTACATAGGGCAAATATAAAAGGTGAGGGACATGTAAGTGGCTTGGGACCTTTCCAGTTCTGCAGAAGTTAGGAACCAGCCTTGACAGTCCTCCAGATATCAGTGAGTGTGGGTGGCAGATGATCCCAGGTTGCATGTGTCTGTCATGTATCTGCNACAGCTTGATCTTAAGGGTCAAAGGATTTTTAAAAATGTTATTAACACAGAGCTGGGAAGATAGATAGACCCAGTGGGCACAGTGCCTGCCATGCAAATGTGAGGGTCTGACTTTGGGCCCCAGCATCCATGTCAAAAGAGAAATGTGGTACTGCACGCTTTTAATCCCAGCACTGGAGGGACAAANACNGGGGACCCCTGGGGCTTGCTGCTCAGCCAGGCTAGCATAGTCAGTCCCAGGTGCAGGTGAGAGACTGTGCTCCAATAATAAACTGGTTGGTTCCTGAGAAATGACATNTAATGTTGACTTCTGGCTTCCACACAAATGCACACATACACACACATTGCCACACACACAACCTGTGCACATGTATATCTGCACACACATGAACATGTATATACCCCCCACGTACAACATCCATACAAGTGTTACTAATGTAATAGGTACATATTATTAATAATATTATAATACTAGGAGGTTTGTAGTGACAAGTTCCCAGTTTCTTCTCTCTCAGCTTCTGGTTCCTTTCCTAGAATTNCTCACTGAGTTCNTTCAGTCTTTCTCCTGGCTGTNCTGCATGNTTAGAGCCGATATCATCTTCAGTGGGCTGAATTTACTGAGGCACAATTTTCTTCAGCCACTGCCTTCAGACATGCCCTTTCAGCTAATCCTTCCNGATCCCTGACAATATCCTGGAAAGGTCCCATCTCTTTCCAGCCACTCTTGTAAGAATAAGTGTCATTTTGATAACTACGAATAGAGACTGAGGATGTAGATCAGTAGTAGAGAGCTTGCCTAGCACATGCAAGATCTTCAGACTCCATTACCACACTGAAAACAGCAGCAGCAGCTAGACGCCACCCCCAGTGTCAACCAACATCTGGACCCCACTCCCAGTGTCAACCAACAGCTGGACCCCACCCCCAGTGTCCAGCCAACATCTGGACCCCACTCCCAATGTCAATCAACAGCTGGACCCCACCTCCTGTGTCCGACCAACAGCTGGACCCCACCTCCTATGTCCGACCAACAGCTGGACCCCACCCCCAGTGTCCAACTGGCAGCTGGACTCCACCCCCAGTGTCCGACCAGCAGCTGAATCTTCCCCCAGCGTCTGTAACAGCAGGCCTCAGTGGAGTAGGAATCTACACTTCTAACATTTCCAATGGTGATTCTGGCTCACTGGCCACACTGCAGGACCCACTCTGTTTGGTGGTTTTTCTCCAAGGATTCCAAGGCCTGATTCTAGCCGTTACACTCTCCAGGGAGTCTGGAGGCTGGAATTCTTGCCTTTTTAAAACTGCTTTTCTTGAGATTATAATACAATTACATTGTTTCCCCTTCCCTTTTTGCCTTGTCACTGTTTGAAGAACTTCCTCTCAGTCCCCAGGTACTTTCCTTCTCCAGCCTTCTCTATGCTTTTAGCATAAACTCCCAAGGGAATGGAGCAGCCCCACCCGTGAGAACTTGTGTCTAGGGCCCTCNGGAGCTAGGACAGTCTCCCATATTTCTCTAAATACACCGTGCAGCATTGGCTTTGTGGGCGNCTGTGTGGCGAGATTGTAAATGATGAGATGGAATCATCTGGGAGACATGCCTCTTAAGGGATTATCTTGATTAATCAAGGTGGAAACANCAGCCCACTGTGGGTGGCATCATTCCCTGGGCTGGGATCCTGGATTGTATAAAAAGGAAAAAGTACAAGCATCCATTGCTCTGCTTCTGACTTGAGATGTGACCTGACCAGTTGCCTCAAGTTCCTGCCACTGTGATTTTGCCGTCATGGTAGACCCTGAACTGTGAGACCTTCCTTAAATTGCTTTTGCTGGACATTTTATCAGAGCAACGAGAAGAGTANCTAATGTAGCTGCCTTTGGGGCAGAGGTGCTGAGATGGAANNCACTGTGTAATCTAACTGCCGTTATAACCTGAGGATGGGGCTTGTAACTTGTAAGCTTCCCNAGGAACCTCCTCCTCCTCCCTCCAGGAGCAAGCGTTTCCGTTTGGAGGCCATGGCTACAACAGTGAGGGTATCTTAATCACAATTCACAATTCCTGTGACAAAATCCCTGATGAGAGCAGCCTAAGGAAGGGAGGGGGGTCATTTTTGGTTGACAGTTGTAGGGTACATGGNGGGAGCTAAGGCAGTTGGCATACTGCATCCAAGTCAGGTAGAGGGAGGGAGGAGAGGGGAAAGAGAGAGGGAGAGCGAGAGGGAGGGAAGGTGGGGGGGGGCAGGAAGAAGGGAGATATGCTGGTCTTCAGCTCACTTTCTCTTTTTCATTCAGTCCAGGAACCAGACCATGGAATGGTGCCCACATTTAGGGTGGGTATTGCCAGCTCAATTAACAGAATGTAGAAATTCCTTTACAGACACNCCCAGAGGTTTATCTCCTAGGTGACTGTGTGATATCAACTACCATAGAGGATGCAAGCATTTAGACCATAGCACCTGTGAGTTAGAAGTACTCCATCTGTGTTCCCCCCTTGTAGAGAACTTGATTTTTATTTTCAAGTTTTATTTTATGCATATGAGTGTTTTGTCTGCATGTCTGTGTACCACTTGCATGCCTGGTACACATGGGAGTCCAGAAGAGGGAGTTGGATCCCTGGAATTCNGAGTTACAGAGAGTCATGAGGCAGTGTGTGGGTGCTGAGAATCAAACCTAGGACCTCTGGAACAGCAGCCAATGCTCTTAACCTCAGAACCATCTTGCCATCCACGTACTTCTGAGCACACTTGGTATAGTTCTCCAACCATGCCTTTTCCCCCATGTATTTTGTTTTTGAGAGCTCATAATGTTTTTAAATTTCTGGTTTTGGTGGATACATGCCCAATATCCTGTCTTTTAGAAGAAGTTCCAGTTTGAATCCCTCAACCTCAGAGTGGAAAGCTGTGGTTTACCACAGCTAGACCATGGGGAAGAAGGAAGGAGCAGAGAAAATAGGGGGGTGAATTTGTCTCTGGTGTCCCAAATGAATGCCTGCAGCAGCTAGCCAGAGACCAAAGTGATGCAAGAAATTGTTGAGAGCATCTTACCAGGGACCCAGCTTCCACCAGCTCTGCCTCTGTGACTTTGGCCACATCCTCACTTCCTGAGTCTAAGAATAAAATGGGCTATCATACTAAGTCCAGGGCAAGGCATAGAGTAAACACAATGTTTTATACAAGTCACTATGTTCAATACCACGTGGGTCTTTTTCCTTATGTTTTTTGAACCTACCTTCTTGCACTTCAGTGCTTCAATTGGTCATGTGTGTAGGGTCTGACAGCCTGGCGGAATTGGGAAAATGGAAAAGAAGAAANATTAGTTTTTGATATCTGTGTTAGCTACTTTTCTGTTTCTTTGATATGACACCATGACCAAGGCAACTTATAAAAGAGAGTTTATTGGAGGCTTAGTTTCTGAGAGTTAGAGTCTGTGACCATCANGGCAGTAGGTGGGCAGACACGGCATTGGAGCAGTAGCTGAGAGTGTACATCTTGATCCACAAGTGTGAGGCAGAAAGAGGGGAGGGCTAACTTGGAACAGCATGGGCTTTTGAACAAAGCCCACCTCCAGTGACACACCTCCTCCAACAAGGCCACACTTCCTAGTCCTTCCCAAACAGTTCCACTAACTGGGGACCAAGTATTCAAATGTGTGAGTGTGTGACCGCCACATTGTCTAAGACAAATGTGGTAGCAGAGAAAGCAGGACAGAGTAAGGCATCTCTCATACTTGTTTACACAGGGCAGAGCGCTGCAACCTGGGGTGAGACCCAGGCCCTCTCCCCNCACACACTCCATGATGTTGAAGAGACAGAGGGAACAGGCCAAACATCAATGGAAGGATTAGGAAGAAACATCTATTCACTCCAAATAGGGAAAGAGCCAGCAGACCACAGAAAGATGAANTCTACCTTGGTGAATGAACGAGCTTATTGATGTCACTTAGTGGCATATGGGAAACTCACAGGCAGTTGCATCACCAAGAAGTCCCTCTACAAGTCATTGCTGACACATTACACATTTTAATATCCCAGGATTATATAGCAGGGGCAGGAGGGAGCAGTGATTATAGTCTCAGGAGAGTGTTAGGGGATGATCTTGTGACCCTCCCACCCTTTCTCTAAGAGAAGATGTTAGCAGATCCATGACCATAAATCTGCTATATATTCTGTTGACTTTGTTGCCATGACTATGAGCCAAGGTCTACTGTAGGTCATTACAGCCACTCTGCTTCGTGGTAGTGATGGTCATGCCAAGCCCAAAGGGAATCGCTGTAGAGTACTATGTGCTCTCTGACTTTGTGCAGAAGAACACTTTCCTCTTCTGTGTTCCCAGAGCTTGGAGAGGCTGTTGAATGTCTATGTTCCTTCACTCAGGCCTGAGGATTGGCCCATATATGCTACAGCAACAGACACTTATTCTCAGCAGTTTGCCTGCTTATGAGTCTCTGCAGTAACAACCACCTAATGTGGAAAGAAATTTTCCTNCAATTGGCATCCAGCAGCAGTCATAAATGCCTACAGAGCAAGTTGACAGACATGTGGTATTGGCTTACCAAAACAGTGGTAGTGACTTCTCCGCTGGAGCTTACCACTTCCCAAGCCACAAGTTTTTGTCTGATCACTGTACCAAACATGGGTTCCCTCCTNTGGAGTGAGCATAAGTCCAATATGGAGGTAGTTGGTTGCATCTGTAACTGCTGTGCCACTATTACATCAGAGCCATGCTGATTAACAGGGTCCAGAACTGAGCAAGAGTATTGGTGATGACAGTTCTTCTCCTAGTAGCCTGTATAACACCTTCAAAAATGATGATCACTCCCAAGTAAAGAGAACGCTTACAGCTAAGATTTAGCTCAATTTGTTTACTGAAACCAGAGCATGTGGTATCTTCAGCATCAGGAACTGCCCATCCTGTTTTGGCATGCAGCCATGGCAGTGGTAATAGCCTGCATGGTTTATGAGGCTTCAGAGACCTCCCTGGACAGAGCAGTGGCCTATCCTTCTGTATTTAAGGTTGGAACTGTCTTACAGAGATGTCGTCTGTCACTTCTGCCTTGTGCACTCTCTCCTCATTGTCCAATCCTTCTCGAGTTTCAAGGCTTTGAATCCCAGCAGGGGCTTTTCTGCAAAGATCTCTATAATCTTTCCCCTATGCTACCTCAAGACAAAATGTCAAGCCAGCATTTCCATCTGCCGTACCTCTTGTTTAGTTTACCTGCCAAGTCATAGTCTTTACAGAGGACACCACTCATGCATCTTCTCCCCTTTGCAACTTCTCCGTTTGTTATAGGCAAGTTCCCTTTGGGCAGGCAGCTTTGCTTTATTTAGTTCATGTTTCGTGACCAATAATAACAGCCATGCAATACAACTGCATCTACAGTGTCCTGACAGCTCTGTTACATAGGTGCCACTTCCAGGAATCACAACGCATTGTCTAATTCACTAGCCTTTTGGGAGACATCCCCATGTGCATGGGGTAAAACTCAATCAAGGAAGGAGTGCCAGCACATACCACACAGAGCAAGATGGCCAACCCAGGATTTCTTTCACGGGCGTTCCACCCTGAGTCACCTTTGCTGCTTTTTGTTAAAAAAAAAATATTGTATGTAGGTGTGGGTCTGTGTGTGGGTATGTGCACATGTGTGCACTTATCTGCAGAAGACAGACAGAACATGTCAGTTCCCCTGGAGTTGGAGTTACAGGTGATTGGGAGCCACCTGACATGGGTGCTGGAAACTGAACTTAAGTCCTCTGCAAAAGCAGTATGCACTTCTAACTACTGAGCCATCTCTATAACCCTCTACTGTTTTTTTGTTGTTTGTTTGCTTGTTTGTTTTTTCCTTTTATTAAAAATTGATTTTTTTTTCTCACATAATATAGCTGTCTTTTTTTTTTTAAAAAAAACTGGGTCTTGCTTTGTAGTCTTGGCCAGCCTACTACTCTTATGTAATCCAGGCTGACCCCAAATTTACAGCAGTCTTCCATCTCAGTCTCCCAAATGCTGGGTTTATAGGTGTATGCCACCACGCCTATCTCTCATCATTGTTTCTGTCAAGTCCCTGGTGTGCCAGAACCAATTATTGTATGCTTTTTCTAGAGAGATGTAAAAGACACATTTATTCACCCCNAATAACGAAAAGGCCAGCAGACCAAAGAAAGATTTATCAAGTCCAGTTTGGCAAATACATGAGCTTATTGACCATTTGTGCATGCACACAGGTAGCTCACAGACAGGTGCATCACCAGGTACCCCATCCCTTAGTCAGGTTTTTACCTTTTAGACACTTCAGCATTCCTAAGATCCAGCTACTACATAGCAATGGGTAGAAGGGAGTGGATACTGGAATGTTCATGGGCCTAATTACCACCTTCAGAGTTAGCTGTTGTAGACTTAGTCCTTTTCATGTTGTTGCCACAACCATGGGCCCAGGCATGTTTGCTGTAGTCACCAGAGCCATTCTGCTTCNTGGTGCTGATGGTCACATCAAGCCTGAAGGAAACAGCTACACTATAGTTGTCATAGAGTGGGCATGGAGGGTGATGCTCAGCCTTGTCCTTGAACCTGGAAAGAAGAGCTGGGAGGTGACTGGGGAAGGACTAAGAGGACCAAGAGGCTGAGTATTACCACTGAGCAGCAGTAGGGGTTGTAGAGGCTTATGTAAGAAGGCCTGGCTGCCATATAGGTGCAGAAGGCATATTGAGGTTGGTGGTGGCCTTCAAGGTTCCTTGGTCACATGCTGATACAGATGGCCATAGCTGAGGTATCTCTGCTGGAGAGCTCCTAGTCTCTGGGGCATCCTGAAATTGTGAAGTAAGAGAGAGGTGGGCCTTACAGGGTTCTCCGAGAGTCCCCACGGTGGCTGATGGTGAAGGGAAAAGTGGAAGCGGCCAGGAAGGTGCTGTGCTATGCGGCTGAGGTGAACAAGAAGACCATACCTTTAAATCTGCTAAATGAGGTAAGAGGCCTCGGGCCAGGAGTGCGGCCAGGGTTGGAGACTGTGGGGAGGCCTCTTCCCTCATCCTTTCATGGGACCTTAGTCTACTGTCTCAGAATGATCATGACAAAACTAAGCCCTCCCTGCACAAGGCCAGAAAGTGGCTAGCACTGGGGGAGGGGCAGGCCTTGCCTGGTGTGTGGGGGCAGAGAGCAAGCTGGGGTCTCCTCTGCCTTTGGCTGGTCTTGCTGTCTTGTAGCTACATCTGCAGGGCAAGAAGGTGATTAAGGGCTCCATCATGGACTTCTACACCAATCATCACCTCTTCAAAGTGGTCTTGTCCTTGGCCTGTGTGTGGTGAGTGTCCAGGGTTGTCTGCAAACGAGGGGAAGGCATGGAGGTTGGTCAGGCCTAGGGTCATGTCTCTGTGTCTTTCCTACTGCACACCTCTTCTCTTTGCCTCTGTCCTATTCCTCCTGACACTCAATCTTTCCTCCCTCCCCTTCTTTCTTTTCCCTCTCTCCCGTCCTCTTCCTCCTCCCCACCCTCTTTCCTCTTCTTCTGTCTCTCTCTCGCTCTATTTCTCCTTCCTTCTCTCCATCCCCTCCCCCTTTCTCTCTCCTTTGCTCTCTTATTGTTTTGTTCTAGGTTTACCGTCAGTTACATCTATTTTACACTGAGCCTCAAGATGAAGGATTTTGGGGTAGACATCTACTTCAGACAAATGATCCCAGGCATTCTGGAGGTGCCAGCCCGGCTGTGTTGTATAGTTCTCCTGGAGCACTTGGGGAGGAAGTGTAGCCTATTCCTGAGTCTCATCCTAGCTACCATCATGTGTTTGTTTCTCCTCTTCCTTCCTCAAGGTACAGCATGCCAGGAAGGCTGCCTCCGACCTCTCACTTCCTCAGGGCCTTCCTAGTAGCTCTTATTTTGGCTGGCCAGCTAAGCACACAGGAGTTGGCTTCCTGCGTGTATCATTGGCTCTTCCTGAGGAAGCCCCAGCCCCCAAGACAGCATGTACCCAGGTTCAGAGACCCGAGAGAGGAACTCAGGATGTCCGAAAAGGAGTTATCCTTGTGTGTGAGGGCAGGCAAACTCTATGACCCCATTCCAGCCCACACCAGAAGCAGATCTAGTGGGTAAATGAGAGTAGATGATAGCAAAAGTCTGGCCTTGCCTCTCATCCGAAGCCATTGACTGGCAAGCACTTGCTATTACCTCTGATGTCTAGGATAATCTATTCATTGAGAGTTGGTAGAGTGGTGACCTGAACCCACGGCAATGGTCTTGCTTAGTGGCTCACTGCCTGGCTCCTGGTGCTCAGGATTATTTCCAACATTTCAAAGATCCCTGGGCAGTGAACATGGGTCAGTCTGTGGAACTGGAGTGCAGAGAGCTATAGTGGGTGCTCCACCAATGGGTGGTGCCTAGTCGGGGGGGCTGCAATGCATGTTTTCCTAAGGAAAGCTGCTTTCAGAGCTCTTCTNAGAACCCTCCCAGATGTTAGCAGATATTGGTTAGTTACCACAAAATGAAACATTTTTAGGTTTCTAAGCCTGATGTTTATTGTTATTGACGTTATTGTTGTTGAGCAGAGCACTGAGTCCAGCTGACAGATTTACAGATCTCATATGTGGGCAAGAAACTAGGAATAGGATTCCGGAGAAAAAAGTCTGAGGGTTGGAGACGTGGCTCCGTTGGTGANGCGCTTGCTGTGTGAACATCAAGAGCTGACTTTGGATACCCGCACTCTTGTAAAAATCTCAGCAGGACAGCATGGGCCANAGTCTGGGTCTTGGGGAGAAGGAGACAGGAAGATCTCGGGTTTGCTGCCCAGCTAATCTTACTGAATCAGCAAGTTTCAGGTTTAGTGAGAAACCCTATCCCCCCAAAAAAGGGTTTGGCCTGCCCCAAGCCCTGTCCAACTCTTCCACTATGGTAACTTCAGGACGGGCTGGGCCTATGTAGATCTTCCTCTGGCTGAATGTCTTGAGTCTGCTGGCTAGGTGACTAAGTGGTAGGGGTGGGCCATTTAGCTNCCTTTGGTAAGGGACTGAGAGAAGGCTGGAGGGCCCTAAGGTAGGGTGACCCAAGACTCAGGGCCATGCTGTCTTCACTCAGAGCTGAAGTCGACGGTAGTCTTGGTGCTTGTGTTTGGAGAGTTTAGCCTGGCTGCCACTGTCACTATATTCTTGATCTACACTGCTGAGCTCCTCCCCACTGTCCTCAGGTATGGAGTCTGGTGGGTTGAGGGGAATAGCGGGATGGGACAGTGACAAGATTGATGTAGCCACCAAGACTGAACATTTGCCAGGACAGAGTCACTATGTTAAACATGGTTTGCATGGATTGGTTCACCCAGCTCTCCCCAGAAAACAAAACCCAAATGCTATCATTGACCTTTCAGTTGACAAAATCAAAGACTAAAAGGCCCTTGTTCTAGGTCACACATGGCAAGTAGCAGAGCTGGAGTTTGTGCTAAGGGATGTCTTGGTTTCTTTTTCTGTCACTGTAACAAAATCTCACGACACAAGTAACTTAAGGAAAAGGAAGTATATATACTCTGGCTCTCAGTTCAAGGGGACAGATCATTATGGTGGGGCAGTCAAAGCAGAGCAGCTTAAAGCAACTGACTGCATTATACCCTAGTCAGGAGGCAGTGATGCATACACGACAGTGTTTACTCCCTTTCTCCACTTGCACAGTCCAGGATCCCAGCCAAGGCAATGGTGCCACCCATGATAGTGAGTCTTCCCATCTCAGTTAACCTGATTCCCTGCAGTTATGCTCAGAGGCCAGTCTCCTGGGTATTTCTAGATTTTGTTGGGTTGACAGAGAATAATAACCATCATGTGGGGTCTGACTCCAGCCCCTGCCTGGCACTTTGGCCTCATTTGCTTTCTATTGTGATAGATGCCAAGACCAAAAGCAGCTTGGGGAGGGAAGGCTTTTAACCTCACAGTGTACCTTCAGGAAGGGAAATCAGGGAGGAACCTGGGGACAGAAACTAAATCAGAAGCCATGCTGGAAAGCTGCTTACTTGGCTTGTTCCTTAGGGATTGTTCAGTTTGTCAGCTTAGACACTCCAGGACTACCTTCCCAGGGGTGGCACTGCTCACAGTGAGCTGGACCCTCCCATGTCAATCATCAATCAAGGAAATCAATCAAGTCTTGCCCATTGGCCAATCTGATGGGGGCATTTTCTCA
Source organism: Neotoma lepida (assembly GCA_001675575.1). Classification (NCBI taxonomy): domain Eukaryota; kingdom Metazoa; phylum Chordata; class Mammalia; order Rodentia; family Cricetidae; genus Neotoma; species Neotoma lepida. Next base: position 1,409,950 of record LZPO01044062.1, read on the forward strand.
ACTGAGGTTCTGTCTTTCCAGATGACTCTAGCTGTGTCAAGTTTACAAAAACTAGCCAGCCCACACTAGATGCCTAGAATGGATTTGGGTTGCCCCGAGGTTCCTCCTCTTCTCCCACAGAGCTCCTGNTAATAGCAGGTCTGTCTTTGTGACCCCTGGGCTGCATCCTTCCCTCATGTAATCATATACCATTCTGATGTATACATGATTAATAACTATTACTCTTATTAGCCAAGGAGGAGGCCCAGGAGAAATAACTACCTCTCTTAAATCGACGAAGAACTATATTCTCCAAGGTCACACACTGAGCTGGAATAGGGTAAAAAGCAGAGTATGTAGTTTTAGGTAGCATCTCCATTTCACTCTACCCAGCCTCTGAGCCTAAGAAGTCTTCTAAACCAGTTCTCAACTCAACTTTCAGGTCTACAGGTCTGGGAATGATGTGTCTGGCGTGGGCAGGTGGGGCCATCACAGCTCTGACCATCTTCAACCAGATCAAAACACAGCTGCCCNTCTTCTTCTGCTGTCTCTCTTGCATTGTGGCCTTGTGCTTCTCCTCCTTGGTGCCAGAAACAGGAAACAAGCCTCTCCGTGATAGCATAGAGTACAGAAAAAGGTAGATGAGCAGAGCCTCCTTGTCTAAAGCCCTGGGCATTGAAAGTATGCCAGACATTGTCCATCCCAATGACAAGAGAGCCCGTGACAGGAAGATCACCCTGTTCAAAGCAGTCTCCCCAGATCTTCTGGATGTGGTCACTTGCCTGGGTCCAACTCAGGCTTTGCCAGTTCTCTCCCTCTGTTTGGCTTTCCTTGCCCATAGATTCTCTTTGCCTTGCCCCATCTGCCTATCTGGATTGGGGCATTGTCCTTGGAGATAATGAAACTAAGGTGACATAAATTCATTCAGTGTTAGGACCTCTTCTCCTAAAAGATTTTTGAGAAAATTAAACCCACATTGTAAAAGGTCCAGCATGTGGCAGGTACTCAGTGACAGCCAGTGACAAAGATGGTGAGACACACTCCATAGTTACAGGAAAGAGAGGGGTCTAGTTGGGGTTGAGGGATGGAGTCAGCCTGATCCTGAAAATAGGGCTCCTCCTGGACTCATGACCAAGCTTGCCTGGGGACCTAGATGACTGAGGACGCCCCATGTCTCTTAGAAGAGGTCATGATTGAAGATGTCTCATGATTTTTTTTCAGCATCCAAAGAGATTCTCTTGACTTCAAGAGGAGAAGCCAGGACATTGCTGCAATGATGAGAGCTGAGGAGTCAGTGTCTGATGATTTGATTGATGAAGTGACAAAGAATACCATTCTCAATGCCATGCCTCTAAAATCAGAAGCACACAAGTTCTTCAACACGGCTTTGGAGGAGTCCAGCAACAGTAAAGCACCCAGTCCGGCTCCCTGAGGACCAGCTTCCCCAGAACATTGTGGATTGGAGTTTACTGGCTGGATGGGGGGCCATGGATTCAAAGCCTCAATTCTAGACCCAGTCTGGCATGTGGGCAGAGTCTGTCCTTCTCCAAGGCCAGCCCCCAGGATCCAAAAACAGCCCCTTCTGAAGGAGGAGCTAAGTTGTGATTCATTCCAATAAAATATCATGTTGGTCTTGAAATGGTTAGGTCAAGGTTGGCTGTGTCATGACAATCCAGAGCCTGTGGCCTAGACAGAAATGGGTGGTGGTTAGATGGGCAACCAAGGCTTTTCAGGATCTTTGGCTAAATCTTCAGGGACAGCAAATAGTTCTCTGGATAGAGTGGACGTGGGATGGGCAATATCTCTGAGGTCCAGAGGTAGAACAAGGCTAGCCCAGCCATCAGCTCAAGCCCAGACCAAGGCCAGAATTCATCAAGGTATGGATGGACTGTGAACGATTAATGAGAACATATGTCATTGCTTAGGGCATTCTCACTCTTCCCCTTGATATTCCAAATAAGCATGACTTTAAAGATGACCTATCTCGGGGCTGGAGAGGTGACTCAGAGGTTAAGAGCACTGGCTGCTCTTCCAGAGGTCCTGAGTTCAATTCCCAGCAACCACATGGTGGCTCACAACCATCTGTAATGAGATCTGGCGCCTTCTTCTGTATATGTAATAAATAAATCTTTAAAAAAAAAAAGATGACCTATCTCCAGCTTTATCCTGAGAGATGCCCTCCTGATGGCTCCAGTGAAGCTGACCTCTGACTTCTGCCACCCCAAGAGAAAGCCCCTGTGACATTTCATGTTAATTGTCAACTTGACATGATCTACAATCACCTGGGGATCAAGCCTACAGGTGATTATCTTGATCAGGTTAGTTGAGGTGGGAAGACCTGCCAGCTGTCTGTGGTGCCATTCCTTGAGTTGGGTCCTGAACTTCTTGAAAAGAGGGAAGTTAGCTGAGAACCAGCCAGTGTGTATCCATCCCTTTCTGCTTCTCGACTGTGGGTGTTATGGGATCATTTAATCTCAAGGTCTCTCTCCACTATGGTAAACTGTAACCTCAAACTATAAAACTTTGAGCCAAAATAAACCCTGTCTCCCTTAAGTTGCTTTTGTCATGGTATTTTATCACAGTGAATGGAAAGTAACTATCCTAGTTAGTCATCTGGACACAGTTATCTGAGAGGAAAACCTCCCTCAAGGAACTGTTTAGATCAGATTGGCCTGTGGGCATGTTTGTGAGGATTGTCTTTATTATGAATTGATGCAGAAGGGCCTATATATAGTCTACTATAGGCAGCATCATCCCTAGGTCCTGGGCTGTGTAAAGCTAAGCTTGAGCAGTAAGTGAGCCAGGGAAGTGTTCCTGCCTCCGGATTCCTGCCTTGAGTTTCTGTCTAGACTTCTTCAATGATGGATTGTGACCTAGAAGTNTAAGCCAAAAAAACCCTTTCCTTCACAAGTTGCTTTTGGTTGAAAACTTTAATCAAAGCAACAGAGAGGAAACTAGAGAACTAACTAGTACAGTACCCATCCTACAGTCCCCAGAGCCCACTGTCCCCCAGGGTGAGCCTGCCATTGTCAGCTAACNTATGACTCCTCCAAGTAGGGCTAGTCTTCCCTAGGTGGACTGGGAAGTCCTGGGTGTCAGGCCTTGACACCACTTCCCCTCTCCCTCTGCAGGCTGTCCTCTAAGTCAAAGCCTGCCTTGTGGTCTATTCTCTTGCCCATTTTGGTTAAAGATCATGAACTTGTAGAAAATAGCTTTTATCTAGCTCTGAGAGCTTCTGCAAGGACAGAAAAGCCTTCAGTTCTCATGTAGGCAGGACAGGCCTTACACACCACTGAAGGCAGGACAGGCCTTACACACCACTGAAGGCTCACTCTGGGGGACAGTGGGCTCTGAGGACTGTAGGATGGGTGCTGTACTAGTTAGTTCTCTAGTTTCCTCTTATACACCATTCTTTTTACCGAGATGTCTTAGTGTAGTGAATGTATGAACTTATACATTATCAGTAAATTCCATCTCCCGCAAATCTGATGATGNTGTGATAGAATAAACAGCATTGAACATGCTCACAGGGGGCTGGCTCCTTGTGTCCAAGGACACAGCAATACTACATCTAGTGACNGACCCACAGACACCTGTGGATGTCAGGAATCTCATTTCCACTGTCACTGGTGACTGGCGCTGTGGAAGTCTCATCTCACAGGCACCTTTTAGAGCCTAGTATATTTCTACCACTTTTGAGGTGTTCGCCTAAAAGTTACCCCCAGCCCCTATCCTAGCCTGTCACCTTCCCATCCATACTCCTCACACAAGATGGCTGCTAACAACTTCTCAAAGAGTATGAGGTCAGACAGGAACACTGTTAGACATACAGTGAGTGCTAAGGCCCCAGAACATGGCAGCCCCATTAAAGAAGCCCTGAACCATTTTGTTATTGCTTGGGAGAAGCAAATACAAAATCTAGTCAGAAAGATCATCAAAACAGCACAGACTCATAGGGCTTTCTAGCGAAAATGAACTTGTAAACAAAAATTACTGTGAAGGTGAAAAAAAATAAGATGAGAACAAGCAAGAAATGGAGAGTTGAGCCTCAGTGAAACAACGACAAACCTCTCTCAAAGGAAGGGAAATAGAACATAGTATTACAGAGAGACAAAGTGGAAACCAGAATAGGATTAAGCAGGGAGCGAGATGCTGTGGGATGTCTTTCTGTATGCTGTGAATATGTGTTGCTTTGATTTGTTGATAAATAAAGCTGTTTGGCCAATGGTGAGGCAGAATAAGGTTAGGTGGTACATTTGAGCTGGGGAGAGAGGAGAAGAAAGGCAAGTGGGGCAGATGCTGCGAGCTGCCGCCAGGAGAAACAAGATGTGAAAGTACTGGTAAGCTACAAAGCCATGTGGCAATTTATAAATCAATAGAAATGGGCTGAGTTANGGTGTAAAAGCTAGCTAGCGAGAAGCCTGAGCCTTTAGGCCATACAGTTTGAAAATAATACAAGCCTCTGTGTATTTACTTGGGTCTGAGCGGCTGCAAGACTGGGCAGGAAACAGGAAAACTTCCAGCTACAGCGGGATGGAAGAAAAGGAGGGACTATGGGGAGGGACAACTAACACTAAAGGGCATTTGAAAAACCATATGGAAACCTACCACTGTAGAAGCTTCCTAAAATGTGTACATATTAACGTAAACAATAACAGGTCCAGCCTATATTGTTTGCTCCCAGGGTCCNTGGAAGAGTCTACAACCAGCTGAGGATTCTAATCTGAGGGATATCAAATGAATCTAAGCACACTGAGTTCTTTAGTCCATTCACTTTTCTTCTCAGTCAATTCCATCTACACAGTTTCTTTTCTGTTCTCATACTTAGCTCCTCTCAGTCCCTCCTGCTCTCAGTCCCTTCTGCTGTTCTCTCATCTCTATCTAGTTCTTTCCATCTCTGTCCTCATCTTTGTTCTNCTCCATCAANTCTCCCAGTGCTGTGGGGGAACCAGTATATATACACATGCAGNAATTCTTCCGCAAAGCAATGAAAGGCTTGAAGGTTTCAGGGTTTCAGAGTGAGGTGATAAGGATTCACACATAAAGCAATAAATGTCAGCTTCCAATTACTGACCAAAAGGGAGTGACTAAAGGGGAGTTCTCTGGTAGGGTCAACTAAAGGCTAAGATCAATTAGGGAATCTAGGAATAGCAGCTGGCTGAGGAGGAATTAAAACTTAATTTGCAGAAGAAAGAAGCTTGGCACCTATGTCTGCCTGGCCTTGATGGCAATTTCCTTGGGTCAGTGAGAAGTAACTACCTTAATTCAGTAACTAGCAAGTGGCTAAAACATCATCTCAGGATTGTGAGCAGTAAATCTCTTAAGTTAGGGTCTTGTATAAATAACCTGGGGTGAAGGTAAGGAGTTGAGGATTTAATTGTTAGTTGTTATTTTCTCTATCTGTGGTGAGATGAGCTAATGTTTATCTATGTGTAGTTTTGTCCTTGGAAAAAGGTATCTTTGCTGAAATACTTTTGTTTGGAGAATGGCCCTGGCCAGATATTTGTTAATGAAAAATAAACACAGCTGGGGACAGTTATCCAAATACCCCAATTGTATAAGGAGAGTTGTGCCCAAGATTGAAATGCAATCATGAGATTTCATGTACACATAACATGGAGATGCACGGTAAATGGGGAGAATCATAGCTGTTATTGCACAAGAAGTTTATAACAAGAGACACCCAATGCATTCAAAAGGCAGTAATTCCATAACACCTTGCATGATGGTTTCCTCTAACAGAACCCTTAGTTCTGATAGGTTGACCTTCTGAACTCTAGTTGTCACTGCTGTGTACTCCCATAGACTTTTGCTACCAGTGGCTCTCAATAACATATGTGAAAGCTGACATCTTATGCCACCAAATAAAACCTCCAGTGTCAAATTAGTTACATCCTATGAGTCCTTGGCCAAAGGGGCCCCATGGAAACCCCTAAACATCACAGGCTATTACCAATGCTATTTCTTGCTCTCTATAACCTGATGACAAGACCCTATTGGTGAAGACAAGACTCACTTAGTCATTGAGCAAGGAGAAATTGAGCTGGAGGCTACCTAGAAGCTTCACCCCCTACTAATTAGTGTTGATGGTGCTGGAAGGTACTCTGCATGCTACCAGAGTAGAAAAGTAATCATCAATATCTTCCAGCTACAAACACTGAAACTTACAACAGCAACCTGCCTGTAAGATAGACTGGTGTAATAGTGGCACAATCATTATAGGAGTAACCAACCAGTCTCTTGATTGGGCTTAAGGCCCACTTCATGAGTTGGAAACCACAGCTGATGCTGCTGAAGTGGCCAAGAATCAGACTAGATAGGTCATGGGCCTAGAGGAAAACCCAATATTACTATTCTACTAAAGGAATATAGCAATAAAATAACTCCTAATGGCATATTGCTATACCACATAGATCTGTGTCTCACTCAGCCCTCATCAAAGAAGCCTTTTCTTACAATAGATGGGAATTAATATAGAGACCCACAACTGGACAATGTGCAGAGAGGGAGAGAATTTTGAGCACTCAGTCCTAGGTGGGATGTTTTCATTAAACCCTTCCCTTCAAGACTCTGAGACCTATGTAGAAGAGGAGGTGAAATTATTATAAGAGCTAGAGGTTACAGATGTCTCCAAGGAAACCATGTCTTTCAGACACAATAGGACTGATGCTCACATGAACTCAGACTGTAGCAGNAAGCACAAGACCTCCACAGGTTAAGCCGGAGGGTGGTGGGGTAGACAAGAGCTCCCACCCCTAACCAAGAAGCTCCCTAATGAAGATGCTGGCAATGAGGAAATCAGTTTTCTCCAATGGACCCTCACTGGGTCTATCAACTTCACTTCAGGGCAGGTCCATGCCCAGGAGTAGTTGGCCAATACAAAACAGAGTAGTATTTTTGTCAACTTTTCGTTTCATTTTTCTTTGTTTTCACATTTTCTTTTTCTTACTGGTCTTTTGCTTGCTTGTTATTTTTGTTTTCATGGGCTTTTTCTGTGTGTGTGTGTGTGTGTGTGTGTGTGTGTGTGTTTCTTGCTTTTTCATTTTTTGTTTGTTTTTTTGAAAGAGAAAAGAGAAAAAAAGCATAAAGTGGGGTAGGTAAGGAAGTGGAAGGCTCTGGGAGGAACTGAACAGGGAAGACATGATCCAAATATGTTGTATGAAAAAAATTTCCAATTAAGAATTTCATTAAAAATGTTTAGAGGTGACCCTTAAGATATGGGCTCAGAAAGGGACCCACAAGTCTAGAAATGTACACTATAGTGACTTAAACAACAGGCAAAGCAACAGACACATCCAGGAAAGAGCAAACTGACTGAATATTCCTTAGGGATTGTGTCTTGTATAATGAAGTATGATCCCTCTATTATTTATTTACTTATTTATTTTTGGTTTTTCAAGACAGGGTTTCTCTGTGTAGCCCTGGCTGTCCTGGAACTTGCTCTGTAGATGAGGCGGGCCTCGAACTCACAGAGATCTGCCTGCCTCTGCCTCCTGAGTGCTGGNATTAAAGGCGTGTGCCACCACCACCAGGCTCCTTCTATTATTTTGTAACAAGCTTTTTTATTTTAAATCTCTGATATTACTTTATATCATTTAAAATTTCACATTGAAGAGTAACATATCATGCCTGTAATCCCAGCACTTGGGAAGTGGACACAGGAAAATATGAGTTCAAGATCCAGTGTGAGCTACATAGCAAGTTCAGGGCCAGCCTAAGCTACAGGATAAAGCAGATTCTGTCTTTAAAACATAAAATAACATAAAACATATAAATAAAATACAAAGTAAGATAAAATGATTATCAAATATAAAATTAAAATACAATTTTTGAAAGAGGTAGGGCTCACTGAGAGCTCCTTGAGCCACTGAGCGTATAGCCCAGGAAAGGATTAAGTATTTCCGGGGCAACTCTAGTTCCCTATCCAGAGACAGCTGCTGTAAAAGAAGCAGGCATGGCCACACAGCACTCTTTTGCTGCTCATTCTCCATCATGTGAATAATATTTCAAGTTTTTGAGACATAGAAGATTAAGGGAGAGGGAAAGGAGCAGGGAACCGGCCCTAGTAGGAAGGTCCAGGGACAGTGGGATGTTGTAGCAAGCTGTGAGGTAGCTAGTGGTCCTTCGGGGGGGCTAGGATGGGGTATGCTAGGCACCATTTGGTAGGCCTGGCAAAACAGGTTGCCAGGCAGAACTCAAGTTTCAGGGCAGCTGAGCACTGGCTCTCCCTGATGAAGGATACACAACCTCCAGGGCCAGGACCCACTGCCTGGTACAGTGGGGCTTCTGCCGACCGGCAGGAGCCTTTAAGTCTTCCAGTGGCCCTCACAGTTTGGGCTACACATCATGTAAGCCAGCTCTGGTTCTCTGCACCCTCACAGGAGGGACAGAGACATTCCTTTAAAGCAAGAACAAAGCTGATAATAAAGAAAAATCTGGTTAGAGTCAACGAGAAAGTGGGGTGGCTGGCAGGAAGGGCAAGTGGCCAGGAGAGAGGACCTTAACTGAACACTTTCTGGTTTGAGAGTCCTCTGACACTATCGGCACATGAAAAGCCCCATGGTGTCAGCTATGGCTACGACCTCCTGAAATCCTCTCAGATATCCACAGATCCGAGTCACCTGACCCCTTTTATAGATGAGCACACTGAGTTCCTATGAAGTGATGAAGTTGTAGATTCTCAGCTCAGACTCCAAATTGCCAGTCTGGTCCCAGGGACTCTCAAAGAGGAGTCATGGGTAAGCTGAAATCTCAACAGTCAGATGACAGTCAGGTTGTTGTGTGAATGTCCTCAAGGTCCAGGCCTTTAGAATCTATGTGCACAGTTCCAGCCCCTCTGACACCCCAAGTCACCACACTTGCTGTCCCCCAGTAAGACAGGAACACAATAGACAGCTAAGGGCAGGCTGGCTGTGGCTCTTGGCTACCCCATTCCCTACATGTGGACTTTGGCTATCTTCCAACTGGGACACAGGTGAGACCCCCCAGTGGAGAGCAGCCAGGCCCTGGCTATAAGCCAATAACACCTCCTGACAAAAAACAGAGCGTCTCAGAGACAGTAGGGGCCCATGAGAACCTGGGATGCCAGCCCCAAAGCTTTCCAATGCCTCCCTCAGCTGAGGATCCCCCTGGCTTGGGCATCAGCATCTGGCCCTTCCTCAAGGCACTGCCCAGTTCAGAACCCTGGGGACATGTCCAGGCTTTCATAAGATTCTTNGCTATAAGCCAATAACACCTCCTGACAAAAAACAGAGCGTCTCAGAGACAGTAGGGGCCCATGAGAACCTGGGATGCCAGCCCCAAAGCTTTCCACCCCCCCCAGCTCCAGATCCCCCTGGCTTGGGCATCAGCATCTGGCCCTTCCTCAAGGCACTGCCCAGTTCAGAACCCTGGGGACATGTCCAGGCTTTCATAAGATTCTTAGAACCTCCGGAAATTGACATCTCACGGTGGCTGTGGTGTGCAGTCAACCTAGGAACTCCTGCTTATGCCACTCTCTGCAGGAATCCTCTAGACGACGAGTCTCGGTGAACACCTGGCAGGTCCCCTAATTCTCTTATGTATTGCCATCCCCTTCTACTGAATCCACATCTTCATCGAACAGCTTCTGAGCANAAGACCCACCTGAGAGAGGCTCAGGCGCTGACTGTACTGGGCCTCGTAGCTGCTCATCCAACACGCAAGGAGACTGGAAACACGGGCCAGATGGCAAAGCTTCATCACCATCACCTGAGGGGTAGATAGTTGCTCATTTGAAGCCCGAGATCTTGGGGAAGCCACGCACAAAGGGTGAGAGGAGGGTCGGGCAGAGTTTACTTAGGGCAGGGACAGCTCTTCATGAAGATAGATNGGCAGTGAGGAGAGGGGCTGACACAGGCTGAAAGAGGAAAAGTAGGGTGAAAAAGTAGACAGAAAGCTGGAGAGAGTCTGCAGAGAGATGGGGAGATGCTCCAATCCCCAGAGCTTCCATTCCCTACCTGTTCAGTCACTGGCCAGCGCTGTTATTATTCCTGATCCGTGTGGCAAGAGGGAGGGATGTTCAGTTTACACATGGAGGTAGTTGATACTGCTTCTTTATCTTGGGAGGGTCAAGATGACCAGGTCCTCCTGGACTCTCCTTTCCTACGTACTGGTCTATCCCAAAGATCTGGAAATTAAATGGGCCTGGGGTTCAGGTTTTTGTAACAGCCAAGGAAGGGAAGCACTGTTCAGTGTGGTTATTTACCCACTGTGTGAGGCCAGAGTCCACACTTTCACAAGGAAAGCAACAGGCTCACCTTGGTTGAAAAATCAGACGACAGAGAACCTTTGCTCTAGTTCTGAAGCCCTGGGCTCTTGGCTGTGGGCCTGGTGACACACCCCTCTAAGTAGGGGAAAGGTTGGACCATGGGAGCCCATCCTGCTCGGGTCACAGTGGACACCCCAACAGCTGGAAGTATGGACTGCCTCAGAAATGGGGCTATCCACACAATGATGACCCCAGTCTGAGGCTGGATCATGTGACTCACGGACAGAAAAGACCTTCATTTAATATCCCACCTTGCAGCTGGAAGACCCAGAGAGGACATATCCTAGATGTCTCCTTAGGACAAGTCCTCTGGAAGGCAGGCTCAGTGGAGACTGTGGAGGCCGAATATGGGGAACCGCCCACACACCGGCTTGGTTGTATGGTCTCCATCTCTCTCGTGGAGGCACTCTGCCCATCTAAACCAGCACGGACTGGTCAAGCGCCTGGCCCGTCCAGGTGACGGGGTCTCCAGGGAATTAATGTGAACCTGGGTGGGGAGGTAGGGAGGATCTGGAAGGAGTCGAGGAGAAGGATAAATATGATCAAAAGATATGAAAAAAATTAAATGAAAAAGTCCAAGTGGTTAAAACATGAAATTAAAAAAAAAATCCGCCGGACGGTGGTGGCGCACGCCTTTAATCCCAGCACTCGGGAGGCAGAGGCAGGCGGATCTCTGTGAGTTCGAGGCCAGCCTGGGCCTGTCTCTTATACACATCTAGATGTGTATAAGAGACAGGTGCTGGGATTAAAGGTGTATGCCACCATGGCCCAGCTAAAATAAATCTTTTAAAAAAAGAAAACAAAGAATATTTGCCCAATAATGAAAAGAAGCATACACGAAATTAGGTGAATGTAAATAAAAATTTAATAAAAGAATGGAATGAATAAAAACACTCAAAAGAGCTAACAGAATGGGGCCTGTGGGTGGGCAAATGTGATTTGGAGAGTGTACAGACTCAGCCAGCCCCATAAGCATGAAGGCCTGAGTTCGAATCCCAGTACTCAGGTAGTGACAAGGCATGGAGGCATGGAGTTACATACCTAAAGTACCAGGGATGCAGAGTCAGGAGGATCCCCAGTCTAGCTAAGGCAGTAAGGTCTAGATTCAGTGAGAGACTGCCTCAAATAAGGTGGACAGAGATGGAAGAAGACCCTTGTCATGGACCTCTGGCCTCTATGCACAAGCACCTGCATAAATCACACACACACACACACACATATAAACACACACACACACATGAACACACACACACATAAACACACACACATACACATACACACATGAACACACACATACACACACACAAACACACACACACATGAACACACACACACATACACATAAACACACACACACATAAACACACACACGTACACACACACACATAAACACACACGCGTACACATACACACATGAACACACACACATATGAACACACACATGTACACACACACACACATAAACACACACACGTACACATACACACATGAACACACACACATGTACACACACAAACACATAAACACACACACGTACACATACACACATGAACACACACACATGTACACACACAAACACATAAACACACACATAAACACACACATGTACACACACATGTACACACACACACATGAACACACACATATAAACACACACACACACACACATGCACACACAGAAAGCATGCTCTTTTCCTGAGACACTCCAACATGCCACCACAGGGAGCAGGCCATGTGGTCCCAGACCCGAGGGAGTCACCTACTAGATGACATTTTATCTTTTATGATGCTGCTCTATCCCAAAGTTAGAGGGATAAGGATGCGGGAGGAAATTAGGCCAAAGGCCAAGGCTCTGGATTCAGGTCTTCTTTCTCCTGCAAAGTTACCGTGCCTCAGTTTCTCCTTTTATAAACCAGGGGCGGGGCTAAGTGAGATTTATGTTTATTTATTTGTTTGAATATAAATTTTAGTTGGAAACAGTGATTGACACCATTTTAAAACTTTAAAAATTTAAAATTTATTATTTTGAGACAGGATATCATATGCTGTCCTCAAATCTCTGTGTCACTGAGATTACCCTCCAGGGTCTGGCTGTCCTCAGCATTCCACCTCCTAATGTCTGGTTATGAGCAAGCATGCACTACCACACCTCATTTATGCAGTGCTGGGGATTAAACCAGCACTTGGCCATGCTAGGCAAGCACTCTACCAACTAATTACATCTCCAGCCCCAAGATCGGTGGTTCTCAACCTGTGGGTTATGACCCCTTTGGGAGGTCAGATATCAGATATCCTGCACAATAGATATTTACATTGTGATTAATAACTAGCAAAATTACAGTTATGAAGTAGCAATGAATAACTTTATGGTTGAGGGTCACCACAACATGAAGAACTGTATTAAAGTGTCGCAGCCTTAGGAAGGGTGAGAACCACTGCCATAGATGAATTGTGACAATCCCTCTGCAGGGGAGCACAGTGGACTCACCCTTGAAGTATTCAGAGCTAATAAACACAGTCAGGAGATGACAGAGTGAATGGAAGGTTTGCTTTCTGCAGCACCTGGGATCTCTTCCGAAGCAAGGACATGCTTGAACACAGGAGGCCATAGGATCTTACTGGGAACATGTGCGTGCTCACACGGGGAAAGACGCCGTTGCATGCAGAGGGCTGCACATTCATGACCCTGCTTGTTTTCCTAGTATGCTTCTTTATAAACCACATGCCCTAAAATGCCAGATGGCAAAGCTCCCTGGGGTTGGGCCAGGGGCGGTAGCATTGTGATGAGATTATTTATTAAGAGCAAAGTTGACTCTAGGACACTTATGGGAATGACTCACCATGAATTTTGTATTTTGGTTCTTTTGTTTTTTGTGCAACCCCTTGTTAGGAACAAGAAACAACACCTTGAAGCTGTGTTTGTAGTCATTTAAAGGGACAACAGTCTCTTCCCTTTCAAGCACAGATACTTGTGCCTAAAAATGTCCTGCCTAGTGGGCAATACCCGTCTTCTGTCCTGTTGTACAGCACCTGTCACTTCATGGTGGTGGAAAACTCAGCTTTCTTCAAGAATGCTGCTCCTAAAATGTTCTAGCAGCACTAGGCATTTGGAATGCCTACCTCCTGAGATTCTTGCTTTCCATTAAACTTTGTTTCAGTGGAAGGAGGCTGGACAGGGTCTAATGTAGCATCGACTGGTTTTAAACTTGAAAAGTAGGCAAGACAGCCTTGAACTCCAGATCCTCCTGCCTCCACCTCCCAAGTGCTGGGGTTATAAGTATGGGCCATCATACCTGGCTTTTCCACCAAATGAAATAGTGTCTCAATGACAGATTGTCTAAATCAGATTGGCCTGTGGACATGTTCATAGGGGACTGTCTTATGCTGACTGATGTGGGGAGATCTACAGCCCACTGTAGGTGGCACCATCCTCTAGGCAGGGGGGTTGCACTTTACAAGTAGAGAGGGTGCTAAGCACAAGTAAGCATGGGCAAATGTGTTTCTGTGGCTGTGATGTGACNAGCTGTTTTACATCCTGCTTCCTTGACCCCCTTGATGGACTGTAACCCAGAATTGTGAGCTAAATTAAACACTTTCTCCACTAGGTTGCTTTAGCAGGTTATTCTACCACAGCAATAGAAATGAAACTAAGACAGCTCCTGAAGAATAAACACCCAAGGTTGATCTGTGGCTATCACATGTGTTCACACATACACATGCACACCTGACACATAAGTGCACTCACAACACATACGTACATAGACACAAAGAAAAGCAATATGCTTCAAGCATACAAAAGAAACCAAAAATGGTAAAGACAAGGATAGAAAGAAATGGAGAAGAGAGGAGAAATCAGATTAAGATGAAAAAAATTGAAAATCATATAATAAAATAATGAGCTGGNTCAATACTGAAACAGAAAAGGGAAAATACTTTCCAACAGAACACAGAGGGAAAACTCAGAAAGTTTCATGACTCCTGTACAAAGACGTTTTTATAAATGAAAGGGGCTGAACAAAAAAAATTAATCACTTTTTTTTAATGCTTCAAAGAATATCACAAAGAAAGTAAAAAGTTGAGGGCTGGCAAGATGGCTCAGTGGGTAAAGGTATTTGCTAGACAATCCCAATAACCTGAATGCTATTCCTGGATCCCATAGTAAACAGAGTGTGGTGGTGTAAACCTGTAACCCCAGCACTCAGAAGGCAGGAGCAGAAGTTCAAGGCCATTCTCAACTCTATATACAGATCAGGCTAGNCCAAGATAAATGAAACATTGTTTCATGGAACCGGAGGCTTTTCTCTGTCCCGTCCTGTTCTGTAGTCCTTCCCAAATAATCACTCAGAGGCTTATATTAATTATAAATGTTTGGCCAATAGCTCAGGCTCATTACTAACTAGCTCTTACATCTAAATTAACCCATAATTCTTATCTATGTTTAGCCATGTGGTTCATGGCTTGTTACCTCATTTTTTGCATATCTTGCTTCCCCAGCGACTGGCTGGGATCTCCCTGACTCTGTCCTTCTTCTCCTTGTATCTCCGGTTGGCTTTCCTGCCCAGCCTTATTCTGCCTGGCTATAGGCCGAAACAACTTTATTACCAACCAATGAGAGAAACACATATTCACAGCATACGGAAGGACATCCCACAGCAGTCTCAAAAAACAAGTGAAAAGTTCAAACTTTGGAAAGATGATTCCCCTTGCAGCAGCCAGAGGATGCGAGGTGTGGACCCAGGGGTCTTCCAGCTGTGGTGGGCCACTGGAGCCTGCACTTGTAGNATCTGCTCTGTTCTGTCTTCTTTCTCCCTGCCAGCCCTCCCTGCCTTCCATCCTAGAGAAGCACCCTGTTGTTTCAGAGTCTGCAGTTTTTTGCTCCTGTGCTGGGGTGGGGGGCTCCCACACTTCCGTTTGAGGTCTCTGGGGCCATTGACATGAAATTCAGAAATGTTCTTTGAAATCCACCATCCTGGTTGTGGACAGGCATCCTGGCATGCCTGTCTTTCTGTTGTTGTCCAGATCTCTCTGGCCTTGCTCAATGCAGAGGTAGTCAATATTTTGACCCTGGGACATGGNATTGTCATCTCCAAGGTTCTCACTCAGCATCCATATGACATCAAGTTACAAAAGAAAACACAAAATCTTATTTCTTTTCACACCTTAGATAAGCTTATGATTTTTGTCTTGGGTGGTACTCATGGCTATCCCTGGCCTAGCACATTCAGTCAATGGACTGGACATGCATCTGAGGAGCTTCAACCCTGCTTTTAGGAAAACGGGGAGGCAGGCTGTGCCCTTTACGATTTGGAAAGCTTGATCTGCCTTCAGGAGTTGGAGGCTTCCTTTTTCTTGCACTTGCTCATATATATGTGTGTTGGTGTGTGTATATATGCTCAAGTGTATGTGAGCACATGTGTGTGCAGGTGAATGTGCATGTGTGTGTGCCTGCAGGTGGAGACCAGAGGATGATGTTGGGTGTTGTCCTGCATGACTAGTGACATCCTCTCCACTTTGTTTTCTGAGGCTGGATTTCTTTCTGAACCTGGAACGCAGTGATTTGACTGGTCTAGCTAGCTAGTTTGCCCTGAGGGTCCTCTGCCTGCCCCACTTGAGCACTAAGGTTATGGGGCCGCTGTCAAGCCTGACCAGTATTGATGTCTCCCCTGGGGATCTGATCTCTCTGGCCTCNCGATTGTGAGCAAGAACTTTATTCACTGAGCCCCCTCAGAATTTCTCCTCCTTTTGTGTTTTGGGCTCTTCTGGGGTTTGAGAAAAACACTGTGATTGGCTTGGTTTTTGACTGACCTGTCACCGTGATTGGGGGGACCTGGTCTTACTCTTTAAGTGGGTAATACGTTTTAGATCTAGGGAGCCCTGATTCATTCCTTCAACAGGAAGCCATTGGTCAGCTAATGTGTCCATCACACTGCAGGTCCTTTGCCTTGGTAGACACCTCTTAAGGGGGAGAGGGGAACAGGGGCTAGGGTGTTCAACACTAATGAGGACATCTCAAACAGGTGTAAAGAGGTGTTGAGACCTGTGGGACACTCTCAGAGACCTGTGAACCACCCCACCTTGATAAGAAGGGCTCTTCCAGCCACCTAGGAATCCCAAACTGTCCAAGAGTAGTACTAGGAATCCCAAAGTGTGTGAGCTTCCAGCTTGGGTCCAGGGACCCAGGAGAGACAAGNGCCAATTAGGAGGACTCAAATCAGGGTCGGCACCTCCATCTCCATCCATAGTGTGAAGCTGTTGCCATGGCTCCAGAACCTCCTGCCTTTTGCCTGTTACTGTGCAATGGCAGTGCTTTGGAGGATGGAATCCTGGTTTACGTTCAGAAACCAGGATCCTGAAATTTTTGAGATCCTGCNTCCAGGGTTGAATACAAAATGCTGTGAAAGACCGGAAAGTTCCAGTTTACACTTCTGGGAGGGGCTTCAGAAATATGCACAAACTTTTTTTTNAATTATATATTTGAAACAAAAATCTTATTTTGTAGCCCAGACTGGCCTTGAACTTGCGTAGTACTCTCTTGCACCATCACAGGTGTATATGGATGAGCTATAAGAAGGAGGAGTTTTGGAGTTCATTGAACTGACTTTGAGAAACTAGGAAGGAGGTGGTGGTGGTGGTGGGGTGACCTCAGGAAGACTCCCCTTCTGATTGGCTGCAGAAGGGGTAGGCGGGACTTGTGAAAAAATGTAAAGCTCCAACGGGCTCTGCCCTTGTGCAAACCACGGTTCTGCATTCCTTCGGGTCTGCTCCCTGTACCCAGGCAAATCCTCCAGACCCACCTCCGCGATGCATCGGCTGCAGGTAGTGCTGGGTCACCTGGCCAGTCGTCCCGAGTCTAGCTCCGCGCTGCAAGCCGCTCCCTGCTCCGCGGGCTTCCCGCAGGCCTCGGCCTCCGACGTGGTGGTGGTGCACGGACGGCGCACCCCCATCGGCCGCGCAAGCCGCGGCGGCTTCAAGGTGAGGCCCCTCCGGCTGGCGAGGGGCGCAGAAGGCGGCCAGTGCGGGTGGGATCCTGCCCTCTGGCTGGGGTGACCGCAGAGTCCCCGGGTGGGGATGCGGGAGCGGGGCTCACCGCCGCTGCGCTTCGCCCTGCAGGACACCACCCCGGACGAGCTTCTGTCGGCCGTGATGACCGCGGTTCTCCAGGACGTGAAACTAAAGCCTGAGCTGCTGGGAGACATCTCCGTGGGTGAGCTCACCTGCCGGGCCTGCTCTGGGCCTTTCCCGCCCTCCTTCTCCCTGGGTCTCTTCTCTCACACCAGAGACCTGAGTTTACTGAGGGGAAGGACTGGGGCACAGAGATCTGAATGAGCCCCTGCCAGCCAGTTTTCAGCTTAGAACCTTGGGCGCCCCACTCGAGGCACATCTGCTCACTGAGTGGACGTGGAAAGCAGGAACGCCCTGAGATAGATGCTCTGAAGCCCAGATCTTCCTGGAGACTCCAGGAGGTGGGAGACCACGGTTCTCCACCTACACAGACATCCTGTCTGTCAGAACCATCTAGTCCAGCCCCAGTTCAGTTACAGGTGTAGACGGGGTTCACCCTGCCCTAACTCCTGCTCTTCCCTGAACTAGAACAACTTAGTGTAGGACAGGGTTTCATCCGGGGTGCCCACCTCCTCACACAGTGACACAGGGCTCGGAGGAGAACACTTGGGGAGGCAAGCATTTACAGGCTCACTTCCCTCACCCACAGCCCTCCTTCCCTCAGCTTTCAGGCTTTGCACTGTGTGCCTCGAGGCTCTCCTGTTGCCAGGCAAGCAGGCCACCCACCCAGCTGTGCTAATTTAGAGGAGCATGCCCTGGCAAGCATGCTGGTGGCCCTCCAGCACTGGTCTGTTCGTAGCTGGCTTCCCATTCTCAGACTCAGCCTCCTTGGCCTCACATGGACCTCTCTGCAGAGGCCATAGATTCCTGGAGAGATCTGGAATGTTTCCTTTCTGGGACCTGTTTTACCTTAGGCCTCAGGACACCTCCTGGCACTGAGTAAGGGCTCTTCTGTCCACAGGCAATGTTCTTCAGCCGGGGGCTGGAGTCGTCCCTGCACGCATCGCCCAGTTCCTGAGGTAATCCTTCTGACTCCAGCTATAATTGTCCTCCATGATGGCTGGGGCCCTGGCGTGTGTGGTGGAAGATCAGGCTGAAAGAGGATACTGAGGCCACTAGAGAGCANTGAACTCTGTCCTATAACCTTTCCCCTACTTAGAGGGGGTGTGTCACTGGGCCCACGGCCAAGGCACCCAGGGCTTGGGGACTGGGGCAGAGCCTCTCTGTGGCCTAAGTTTTAAACAAAGTCAACTTAACACAGAATGTGGAATCATATGACCAACGCCGAGCAGTGTGTGCTTCCACGCTTAGTTGGGTGTCTGGAAGTCCAGGCTTGTCCAATCATAGCAGCTTGGGGAAGATGTAGCATGGGGTGGGGGTGTACCCNAGGAAGAGCCCTAGCCCTCCTAAGACAGCCAAGCAGTGGTTCATTCACTCCCCCTTGGAGACTGAGGACCCTGTTCCTCAGTCCTTGCTGTGTGGGCCAGAAATAACAGCAACCCTGGCCAGTGGCAGAACAGAACACCTGGCATCTGGAAGGGTCAGACTCAGCCTGGGGTTCAAGATCTCCACACCTCTCTCTATTCCGTCTGGAGACTCTTGTCTCCAATCAGCTGTTTTAGTGGACCACAGGCTGTCTCTGNGGCCCAAAGAAGGTTTCCATTATCTGTGTTGAGAAGAACTGTGGGACAGATGAGAATGTGCATGGGGACTCTGGATAGTCAGCCACTGTGGAGACAGATCTGCACAGTGGCTACTCCTGCTCTTAAGGATCTGCCCCAGTAGGGGCAGGGCTGCCTGTTGTCCTGATCTATGCATATACGGCTGGGGCTCTCTTGGGGCCCACAAGTCTTGTGGGCTTTCTGTGAGACACTGTCACATCCAGGGCTGACTACAATCTCCCCTTCTGTTTCAGTGGTATTCCAGAGACTGTACCTTTGTCTACTGTCAACAGACAGTGCTCATCGGGGCTGCAGGCAGTGGCCAACATTGCTGGTAAGTTGTGACTACTGGGTCACATAAGTGTATCTTGTCCTTGGTCCTTGCCCCTCAGGACCCTGGGCAGAGAGGAGGGGAGGAGCACCCATTGCCACACCCTGTTGTGGAGTATTATTTCAACTGGGCAAAGATGTGTTCCATTTGTTTCTGCTGAATTTGTTTAATTATGAGGAGATGTGTTGCTGTTTCACCTTGACTGCCTAAGGCACCTGATTGGTCTAATAAAAAGCTAAATGGCCAATAGCTAGGCAGAGAGAGAGAGGAACAGGTGGGGCTGGCGGGCAGAGAGAATAATTAGGAGGAGAAATCTAGGCTCAAGAAAAGAAAGGAAGGAGAAGAGAGGGACATGCCTGGGTCAAGAAGCCAGGCAGGCACCAGCCAGCCAGACATTGGAGCAGCAGTGAAAGTAAGACATACAGAAAGAAAGAAGAAAGAAAGAAAGAAAGAAAGAAAGAAAGAAAGAAAGAAAGAAAGAAAGAAAGAAAGAAAGAAAGAAAGAAAGAAAAGATAAAAAGCCCTGAGGTAAAAGGTAGATAAAGAAAAACAGGTTAATTTAAAAGAGCTAGCCAGAAAGGAGCCTAAGCTAGGCCTAGCATTCATAACTAATAAGTCTCTGTGTCACGATGTGTGAGCTGGTTGGCAGCCCAAAAGAAAAAGCCTGGTACAACACCCCAAGCCTTTTTGGGTGCTCCTGGGCCTTCTGTGAGGCTTTGGTGAATGTACCCCGAGAGCAGGGAGGGAACGGGCTGTGCTGGTCCAGGCCAGGCCCACTCTGGCCAAGGANGGTTATGAAGTGCTTTTGTTGCAGGTGGCATCAGAAATGGGTCTTATGACATTGGCATGGCCTGTGGGTAAGATTGTCTTCCTGCCGGACCTTATTAACCAATGCAATTAATCAAACTAATTTTGCTCTCCTCAGCCATGATTCTCCCTGCCCACCACAGCTGCTGGCTGGGCTGGACTCTCACAGATGCAGCCTAGGAGTTGTGGAAGTTCTGAGTGCAGTGGCCTCTTTGATTCTTTCTTGTAAATCTGATTGTCACGTTGGAAATCTGCAGCGCTTGGACTTGGCCTGTGCACTGGTTGATTTTCCATGCTCCTGAAAGAAGTGGCAGAGTGGCCTCCCTCAAGTCAGGAACATTTCCTTATATATAAATGTTCATCTTCCTAGGCTGTTGCCTTGTCTGCCACTCTAGTACCAAGGGAGAAATTGCAGCTGATACTGTGTTCTGAGGGACATGGTCAGACCTCTGCTCACTGTCCCCTNCACTCACACTACCCCTTTGCTTCTGCTTCTGGGGTAAAGGGCTGCAGAGGTTATGCCTGATGGTGGATCCAGGAAAGAACAGAGCGCTGGGGCCACCTGCTGTTGGAAGACAGCCTAGGAGAGCGTGGAACATAGCTTCCGCAGCCTTTGGAGCTAACCGCCCCAGGGTTTGTAGACTAGCTTTGATAGGAAGCGTTGGTGGCATGTGGTCGGGTCCTGGCTGCCTGCACTGGGTTCTCCTGACCTGTGTGTCAGTAGGAGGACAGCCAAAGTCCACAAACGGGGACCATGGTAGGCTAGGGTCACAGCCAGCCTGCCTGTTGCTATTCCTTCTGTTTGCCATAACAAGGACAGCAGATGTGGTGGCTTGAGGGAAAGGCTGGGGCTCTATGAGACCCTTGGGATTCTAGTCCCAAACAGGTTGAGGACCCTGGTGCTGGAGAAAAGCAGCTGTAGCTGGAGGGTGCCCACATCACTTGGCCATCCCCTAGCATTGGCTGGAGGGTGCCTACATCACTTGGCCATCCCCTAGCATTGGCTGGAGGGTGCCTACATCACTTGACCATCCCCTAGCATTGGCTGGAGGGTGCCCACGTCACTTGACCATCCCCTAGCATTGGCTGGAGGGTGGTCCACATCACTTGACCATCCCCTAGCATTGGCTGGAGGGTGCCCACGTCACTTGGCCATCCCCTAGCATTGGAGAGTGGAGCTTGCCCAAGACTGAACTCTGGAACCAGATTGTCTAGTTGGAGTTCATGCTGGTGACCTCCCTTGCCAGGATTTCATATCTTCACCCCACTTCAGCTCTGGATGTTGTAGGACAATTAAGTAGAGTCACAACCAANGCTGACTGTGGGGCACATGTCATTTGGTCACACAGTTTGACAGGTTCTCATGCCTAAGCAGAATTCAAACAACTGGCCAGGTCTGTAATCCCAGCTGAAGCAAGAAGATTTCAAGGTAAAGGCCTACCTGAGCTAATTAGCAAATCTGGGGCTGAAGAGTCTAGCATGATTCTGTCTCAAAATGAAATGAAAAAAAAAAAATTTAAGGCCCAGAGACACAGCTTAGCCGCGTAGTGATCGCCTGCTATGTCTAAGGTCCTGTAATTAACACTAAGTCTTTCCAAAAAGAACCGAAGAGTTCATGGTATGCCGAAGTCGGGAGAGAACTTAGCCAGGGCTTCTGGTATTTGTGTGGCCTCGTGGCCACCTTCCCACACTGTCTGATCCCTCTGCACAGGCTACCTGGCCTTTTTCTCAGTCATCCCACCTTCTTGCCAGTCCATGCAGGCCAGGTCTTTCTTTGATGTAAACTTAGTACTTACCATTTCTCCCTTCTCCCTCTGACTCGGGGACCCTGAGGACTGACTCGGACTGATTTGGTATATCCTGCATTGGAGGAGAACTGGAAGGTCGTCCCTGGGAACCACCACTTACTTAGCTCAGTAATGCACCGTGCAGCAGGACCCTAGAGCTGGGGCCGTGTCTGGTACAGTGCTGTGTTTTGGGCAGGGGGCAAAGACGGCTCAACCACTCTACAATCCCTGCTCACTGGCCAGGTATCTGCGGCATACCTGGAGGGCTCCTGGCTAATTATTGCCCAGCGCTTGCCACACAGCTGGCCATCCCTGGGCTTCCTACTAGGGCTGAGAGCTCACTCCTCTTCCTCAGGGTGGAGTCCATGACCCTGTCCCAGAGAGGAAACATTGGGAACATTTCTCATTCACGCCTGCTGGAGAATGAGAAGGCCAGAGACTGCCTGATTCCTATGGGGTGAGTGTTCACAGGAAGCTCTGTGTGTGTGTGTGTGTGTGCACACACGCNCGCACACACATGCATACCCACTCACTACTCTGTCCTCAACCAGAAACCAAGGAATTTTCTCCTCTGTGGCTGGCAATGCCAGGCCTTGAACCCCTCAACCTCCATCCTTTGAGTGTCATGTACTCAGCAGGGACTAGGTATGGGATTGACACAACCCTTGGCTTTCCTTTCTTTAAGCACTTGAGTTCTCTCTGAGCCCCTCAGTATCCAAACGTATCCCCACCCCGAGGTGCCCAATCACAAGGAGGATGGTGCCAGATGTCCCCCAAACCCCTGTTGGAGACCTNGAACATTAAGAAGGATGTGGGGAGCACTGAAGTTCTGAACACGTTTGGGAAGGACTCAGGCCTGTGAGATGTAGCCTGGGAAATCTGTTTTCTGTCTCCATCATCTATAATTATATCTGTGATCTCTGGACTTTGCCAAGGACAGGGATCCCTGGCTGCAAGGCCACGCGAAGAAAGGCTTGAAGCGGGCAGTGATCTAGCTTTGTCCAGACCCTCTCTCCAAAGGCAGCCTGGAGCCATAGGAGAAGTTGATCAAGTGTGGCCAGCTAGTACACCGAGCACCTCTGCTCCTCTACTTGGGATGTGACTGGGTAGGGGACCACGCCTTCTGCAGGTCCCACACACAGGCCACCTGCCCCTCATAAAAAATGTTTCCTTTGGTATGTGCCTCTGAGGATCTGACCAGCATGGGTGCTCCTCGATATGATGAGACAGCAGTGTCACCTTCTGAGTCCTTATCCCTGTCCCTGGAGCATNNACTGGAAGCCCTGTCTCTGACCTGGATGCCCAGAATGCAAGCACAGGCCCTGGCTCTCAGGCCGGCAGACCCACAGCCTCCTGCTTTACTGTTTGTGTCTAGGATAACCTCGGAGAATGTGGCTGAGCAGTTTGGCATTTCACGGCAGAAGCAGGATGCCTTCGCTCTGGCCTCCCAGCAGAAGTGAGTGCTGCGGGGTTGGGCTATTGATAGGGCTGGAGAGTGGCCTGAGCTGGGCTGTCAAGACGATACAAGTGTTGACTAGACTCATGCCTCTGGGTGGGAGGTCTTCCCAGTCCTCCTTAACTGTACGCTGTGAGATCTGAGTGTCCTCTCCCTAACTGGGCCTCAGCCCTTCCCCCACTCTGTTCCTTGGGACATAAGGNATAGGACCCTGTTGTGACCAGACATGGTGGTCACTGGTGATCCTAAAGCCTGGAGTATGGGACCAGCGGTGCTAAAACCTAGTCCTCCTAGCATAAGAGGCAGACCTGGGCCTGGAGTGGTGACCTGAGGCTGCTATTCAAGAAAACCAGAGCCTCAGGCCTGTGGGGAGCGCCTGCCTTATTGTGGAGGAGGCCACNGGGCAGGCCGAGTGACTAGTGATTAAAGAGCTCTTTACCTCTAAATGCCCTGCTCTTGATTGGGAAGTCTAGGAAAGCTTTGGCATGCCTTTCCCTGCCAGAGGAAGGTGGTGTCCTGAGGAACCCTCAGCGGTCACTCCCAGCTCCATCAGGGGGCAGAGCAGTCCCTGGGTTGCACAGCCTAGGGCTGTGTGTCTTCCTGAGTTATCAAAGGCTAGGGACAGGCGGGAAAAGGCGACAATGAGGCCTGAGAGTCGCTGTCCATGGTGCTGGCAGGGCAGCGAGAGCCCAGAGCAGGGGCTGTTTCCGAGCTGAGATCGTGCCTGTGACAACCACAGTCCTTGATGACAAGGGCAATAAGAAAACCATCACTGTGTCCCAGGACGAGGGTGTCCGCCCCAGCACCACCATGGAGGGCCTGGCCAAGCTGAAGCCTGCCTTCAAGGATGGAGGCTCTACCACAGCTGGTGTGTGTGGGCCCGGAATAGGGNTGGTGGAGGTGGCCTGTTCTATTCTGAGACCTGGAGCTGACCAGGCCCCTTGGCAAAGTGATGGTGGAGGGCTGGCTCTCCTCAGCTCAGCCTGATGTCTCCTCAAACCACCCTTCCTCTCCTAGGAAACGCCAGTCAGGTGAGTGACGGTGCAGCTGCCGTCCTGCTGGCCCGGAGGTCCAAGGCTGAAGAACTGGGCCTTCCCATCCTTGGGGTCCTGAGGTCCTATGCAGTGGTCGGCGTCCCTCCTGACGTTATGGGCATCGGTCCTGCCTATGCCATCCCCGCAGCTTTGCAGAAAGCAGGTGAGGCGGCTCCTTCTCATCCTGGACCTGGACCCCTCATTACCTGTATCTGGGGTGTGCTGGGTTTGACACTGTGGGTGCTCTGGAATGAAGGTGGGTCAGGCTAGCACCCCATATCCAAGGCCTCCCTAANCTGCCATTGGAACCCNCTCGCCTGGCACACACAGTAGACCACTAGAGCTGCACTTGGGGTGGAGCCCAGAGGAAATCCAGAGTCCTCCTGCCCGTGACTGTCAGCTCTGGTCTGTATCTTGCCTGCAGGGCTGGCTGTGAGTGACATAGATGTCTTTGAGATCAATGAGGCCTTTGCAAGTCAGGTGAGCCAGGGTGTCATGGTGGGGTCTATTGGGTCAGTGCTTCGGAGCAGATGGAGGCTTCAGTTACTGCTCCGGCTCCTTCCAGGCCCTCTACTGTGTGGAGAAGCTGGGAATTCCTGCAGAGAAGGTGAACCCCCTGGGGGGTGCAATAGCCCTGGGCCATCCCCTGGGCTGCACTGGGGCAAGGCAGGTGGTCACACTGCTCAATGAAATGAGGCGTCGTGGCAAACGGTAAGGCTGCTCCTTGTGGAGTGTTGTGGGGGATGTTCGAGCTGGGGTGTCAGACAGCTGGGGCTTGGGGTGGTGACCACATACAGGTATTCTGAACTAGGGATGGAGTGGTGAGACCTGTCTTTCTTATGGCTTGCTTAAAAGGCAGCATAACCTATGGTAGGTGTCTGCCACCTAGGTGTATGTCTGTCTAGGGCTCAGTTCCCACAGATCTGTTCTGCTCATCTGTCCATGAGCCCTTGTTGCTGCAGCTCTGCCTGGGGAGGGGAGGGCATGGGTTGGGGTCAGGCTCTGCCCAGCCAACNCNGGTTCTTTTCCCCAGGGCTTATGGAGTGGTGTCCATGTGCATCGGGACGGGGATGGGAGCCGCTGCTGTCTTTGAATATCCTGGGAACTGAATCCCTGGCTGCAGGCACTGCCCAGAGAGTCCTACCTACAGTGGTGGCCAGAGAGGGACTCTACAGAAGCCACCTGCATGGGACGGACACTCAGCACTGGAGAGGTGTATCACAGCACTTTAATTTAGAAAATATGATCACAGTATGGGGACAAGTGGGCATTGGGCCATCCAGTCTGGCCCTCTCAGCTGGACCACAGTCAACGCAGATTACTCTTGACCTCATGAATGATGGGTATGATGGGCAAAATAAATGTGTGTTATCTGATTTCAGTGGCAGTTATTTCACTTAGGGTCCAGCTTTTGCTTTGCTGGAATCTGTGGACCTTCTTTGTAGTGATTAAGTGTCATAGTCACCCTGGTGGTGGCCTATGCTGGTTAGCCCTGGAGACCTGTCACATAAGGCNTGGTTAACACCAGTCACTGAAAGATCCCTCATCCGAGGAGCTGTTCCAGCCCCATAGCCTGTGTACCTGCTTAGCAGCCCTGTCCCTCAACCCTGAGCCAGACTGATGTCCTCAGCTGGGACAGGGGCTGAAGGTGACAGAGCCTCAGAACTCATTGGGTATCACATATCTCTCATCGTGAGAGCCTAGGCCCCTCAGCCGCAGGGTGCAAGGCTTCTCACTCAGCGCACCTTCCACCACCAACGTGGACTCGTACAGCAGGCTGCTCCTGGGGAGGGGGAGGGGAGGTTAGTACAGCAGGCTGCTCCCGGGGAAGGGAGAGGGGAGGTTAGGCAGTGTCAGCCAGTGCTCAGGCCCCATGGGCGGTGCCCCAGAGGCAGGAAGCAGCTCTTACTTGGGATTGAAGAACACCTGTAGGGGAATGGAGACTGGGGGTGCATTGGTGGGTCGGGCCTCCAGCAGCCCACTGCCTGGGGAGACCCCAAAGGCGGCATCCTCCCTGGCCGGTTCCTCCTGTCCTACACCGCGAAGAAAGGAGGTCACACATGGGCACAGGCTGCTCCAGATGTTGGCCCCCAGACCAGACCAGCCTCTCAGGTGTCACCACTGGTCCTTCCAGCAGCCCAGGGCAGGGCAACCAGGAACTGGAGGACTGGGGGATTCCAGAAGTACCGCGAGCCACCAGCCCTAGGGAGCCAGTCTACACGGACAGGGGTCTTGCTCGGTCCCATCAAGGAGCAGAGACATGTTGTAGGATGACAACATACCCATCAGCACTGTCCAGTAGCTCAGGCAGTTACTGCGGTTCATCAGGTAGACCTCCCGGGTGTGCTCCTGGTTCACGAAGCAGGTCCCGAAGTCCACCCAGCTGGTGGAGAGCTGAAGCGCTGGCACAGCCACGATCGCCCGCAGGGGGACCTCCTGAGGGATGAAGCATCCTTGTCCACTGGGGTAGTGCTCTGAACTGGGGTCCTGGGACACAGNGGAAGCCACCTCCCCCAAGTACTGACACTTCTGAATGCTGCCATCAAAGCCAGAGGGGGCAGGTGGAATTCTGCAGGGCCAGAAGGACACCCTCGGCTTCTCTGCCAGCCCCCCTCCTATGGAGCTCGTGCTCTGCTCCCAGTTGATAGATCAGTCAGCCATCCGCCCTCCAAGACCTCCATCACCTTCCTTGTCTCCCTCCACCTTTGGGGTCCAAGGCACACCCCTCAACCCATGAGACCCTGAGCCAAGTGGCTTGAGGCCCCTCCGAAGTCGGGGAATCACTCAGGCACTACCATGGTCAACTCTATGGCCCCAGCTGCCNCCAGGTCCCNGGCTGCAGGACCCCACTACCCTGCTCTCCTTCTGGTCTCTCTGGCTTCTCATGCGGCCTGTCCTTTAGCTCCCTACTTGCATCTCCAGCTAAGCCCCTCTGATTCCCTCAGCTCCACACTGACCTGTGTGTGACCTGCACGGTGGTGCTCAAAGCCTTACAGGAGTGAAGCAGTGTCCCTCACAGCTTCCCCAGGTGCTCACTGTCCCCACCAATGAGGCCATACCTTAGGTCTATGTAATTTCCATTTTCTCTTGACTAAACAGGAAGCAGGCTTTACCTGCCCAGTTCCTCACCCTCGGGGCAGTGGGTGGAAATGGCAGGAGGAAGCCTAGAACGTGCCTGAATGGTCTGGTTGGTGAAGCCCAGGAGCAGGTTCCTTGTGAACACCATCTGTTTCTCTCCCTTCTCATTCTGCTGAATGTCCACTCCAGGCAGCATCTGGTCAGCTGGGAGCTTCTGGTAGGACAGCAGCTCCAGGGAGAGTGAGAAGGACACGTCCACCTGAGCAGATGTGGATGGACACAGTATCACCTCAGAGTTCCTGAGGGCAGGTAGCCTGCTGGTCCAGTCAGGTCCTCTTCAGCCCCTAGCTTATGGGGCCTGTGGAGCTCAGAGTGTCCCAGCTGCCCAGCACACAGCTCAGCAGTGCCCCCATGTGGAACATGTGGTCCCCAAGCCCTGTGTGCCCAGCCTGCTGTGTGCCCAGCACCTAGTCAGCACAGAAGTCAGCCTCTTCCTTGTCCTCAGGAGTCTACTGGGGGGAGGGAGAGAGCAGGGAAACNTCCCTTCTCACTTAGGGTGACCTGGGCTGAGGTTGTGTGTATGGACCAAGGAAAGGCTGTTTTTATCCTGAGGACGTGAGGGGCCTGTTAGGATCTGAAATGGGACATCCAAGGCAGTTTTCCTTCCACAGAGCCTCTGGCTGCTGTGGGGTGCTGTGGAGTAATTCTCTTGGACACTGTAAAGATTTGTCACTTGAACTGGTTTAATAAAACACTGGTTGGCTGGTGGCTGGGCAGGAAGTTAGGCGGGAAAGTCAAACTGAGATGATGGGAAGAAGGAGGCAGAGTCAGGAGTCTCCAGCCAGATGCAGAGGAAGCAAGATGAGAATGTCGCACTGAGAAAAGGTACCAAGCCACAAGGCTAAACATAGATAAGAATTGTGGGTTAATTTAAGTGTAAGAGCTAGTTAGTAATAAGCCTGAGCTACCAGCCAAGCATTTATAAGTACTATTAAGCCTCTGAGTCAATTATTGGGAAGCGGCTGCCAGATATTTGGGAGTTGCTGGCAGGGCAGAAACCTCCGGCTACAGTGGGGAGTTGGGCTGTGGAACACGAGTGGGCTGAGAACAGCAGACTGGAGACTGGAACTCAGGCCAAACAGAGTGGGGCTTAGGCTCTTAGCCCTCAAGACAGCTCTGTGGTAGCTCATCAGAATCAGTATTTGCTACTAGTACTGTGGGGGGCCTGCTCCCACTTTCCCTCCCAGGGTACTCTTGAGCAGGGAGAAGTAAGAAGTATTTAGATAAAAATACAGAGGGAGAGAGACAGTTAGAAACATAGGATAGCCTCAGGAGGTCCTGGATCAAAACCCACCACCCTCTTCTGTCGCTTCTAAAGCGCTTTTAAGGGAATGCCAAGGGGTGGAGCAAAAGACCTCCTCCCAGCAGGGCCAAGTGCAGACCATCCCAGGCGCCTGGTGGTCAAGCCATCCCCTAATGCAGCCCTGCTGTGTAATGCAAGCTCAGATCTCAGGAGGAAGTTTTTGTGGGCTTCCACATAGTACCAATTCCTGGACCTCAGCTGTGACTGTCACATGGAANAGAGGCCTGAAGGTGGTCTGGGAGCTTGTACTTGCCCCAAGCATTCTAAAGGCTGGTTTTCCCCGGCTTGGAAACTACTATCTAGGGCCAAGATGAGAAATGCGGGTAGCACTGCCAAGTCAGAGGAGGGAGTTCAGGGCTCTGGCAGGTGAGAGTGGCCGCTGGGATAAAATGCTACCACAGAGAGAAGACACCACATGGGACATGACATGATAGTGGCGAATTCAGATTTACAGGTTGTGTTTAGATCTAGAACTAAAAAGTTCAGGTCAGGAGCCAGATGCCCAGGCACCATCTGACTGTGCCCACAGAGGAANGTGCAAGGCCACTCACTATGTGATGTTTACTTTTCTTTCTGGGAGCATCTGGATGACCCCGGAGCCTCCTGGGGAGCTCTAGTGGGATGGACCCTCCCTTCCCCTTAGCTCTTTAGCAGGGAGCCCAGGCAGAGTGGTCAAGAGAGCTCTCTTGCCATCTTCTGCAGCTGGGGCTCTGGTTCCCCCACCTCCACAATCGAGGTCTGGGAAGTCCTGCCAGGCTCTCACCGCAGACAGTGAAAGGCACTTCTGCAAGTGTGTGGCTACTCAGTGAGATCCTGGAGGAGCTGGACGAGCTGACCCAGGAGGAGCAGAGTCAGACAGGCACCAAGCTGGAGCGCTACAGCCCATCAACAGAAGGGGTGAGGGGCTGCAAGGAGGGGAGGAAGAGGGCCTTGCCAGGCAGGAGAGGAGGTGGGAGATGGTAAGGTTGCAGTTTTGCTGTCCATCCTGGACAAGCCTGTGCTTACCCAGGGAGCCACTATTTAAAGGGTTGTGCACATGCCCTATATCTGCAAAGCCTGCGTCCCATGCCCATTTAAGGTACCTCAAACAAAGGAGGCAGAAGTTCACGGTTACTATCAAGGCCCTGGCATTCCTAGGACAATCCAGGCTCCTCCGTACCCGATGCTCTGGGTGATTTACGTTCATGGTAGTCCAACCGTGGGTGGCCCCAAGCCAAGGCNTTAAATCTTGAGCCAAAGGGCACATGAGAAGGGAGGGAGCATGGTATGAAGTGGGGGTGGGGGGCTGCTCACCAGTATGCACNAGCCTCCAACAAGGCCATCAGGGGTGGTACATAGGGTCACACGCTGGAGAGTCTGGACATGTTTCTGGAATGCAGT
This sequence comes from Neotoma lepida, assembly GCA_001675575.1. NCBI lineage: Eukaryota > Metazoa > Chordata > Mammalia > Rodentia > Cricetidae > Neotoma > Neotoma lepida. The sequence goes on from LZPO01044062.1 coordinate 1,440,176, forward strand.
AGGTCTATCTGTGTATAACCTGTGCAAAGGGACTATGTATGTTGAAAGTGATATGCCTGGGGCATGCACCTATGACTGTCCATTTGTACCTGGTACCCCGATGTGAGCGGGATATGTGTGTGTGTTGCCTGTAGAGGTGGGGAGGGAGATGGTGCACCCCTGCACTGACCAGCATGTTCTCCTGTGGGCAGAGTATCAGCTGCTGGCCTGAGGAGCCTATCTCCTCTTCACCGAGCTGATGACAGGCTCTGTGGTTCCAGCTGGCCCCACCTCGAGAAATGAAGAAGGGCTTGGAGACCAGGACTTGGAAGTAGTGCAGGATTTCCGTGGTGTTGATCAGTTTCAGATGGCGGGTGGTGGACCAGTCACTCAGCACCTGGGGCCACAGGAGGGGGCAGGCATGGTGCATCTCTTCCCATCCTCAGGCCATGACTCTGGGGAAGGGACTCAAGACTTAAAAGGGCCTGTGCCCCTGAAGGACCCACAGGCACATGGGAGGCCCAAATCCTTTGGCTGGTTCAGGGTGACTGCATACTTACCCCACAGCAGGGATTTTTCGGGATGAGGTCACTGGCCTGGCACCGGAATTCCAAGTAGCCACTGCTGTCCAGCTCGGTGTTCAGCCTGCATGGTGACAGGCATCCTCAGGCAGCCAGGGTCTGGGTCCTCCAGTGTCACTCCCGCGTCCCCGCTTTCTCCTCCTCCCTTCCCTTCCTGTCCTGTGGCTCTGAGAACCCCACCAGTGAAGTGAGGTTCCTCTCTCAAAGGGATGGGGGTGGGGGAGGGACAGCCAGACTCACTGTGCCCGTCTTATGTAGCCATTCATATCTAGTCTCAGGGGGCCCACAGCAAAGTCCTGAAGGCGACGCATTCGGCCTGGAATCTCTCTGTCTGTCTGCAGAGCCCAATCCGTCAGAGATCACTGGTGGTCCCGGGGCTGAGCAGGCAGTGTGACTCCCAGGGGAGAGGAGGTGGCCATGGCGCCCTCCTCCCAGGTGCGAAGGCTCACCTCTTTATCCAAGCTCATGAAGCCCAGGGCATAGCCAGTGCACTCCACCTTGTGCAGGACATCAAGACCGAGCACCACGGGAGTGAAGGAGATGTAGATGGTGCTGTTGCCTCCAGCTGGGATGACCTAGCAGGAACACAGTAGCCTCAGCCCTGCCCCGTGTTCACTGGCAGGCCAGGGCAGCTCCACCAAAGAGCACCTACCCCTGCCTACTCACCACCTGNTTGGGGCTGATGCGGTACATGTCGGAGGGCACTCCCTGGTACCCCTGCAGGATGACTGAGATGATCTGCTCCTCGGCCCTGGTGCTGCCGCTGAAGTTACCCTGTTACCAACGACACCCTGCAGCTCAGGTGGGCTCAACTGACCCGGGCCACATCTCACATGCCCTGGACTCTGGCTCACCGATGAAGGGACGGCATAGCTAGACATAGACACATTGGAGGGACTTGGGGACTGTGGTGAGTCGCCCTCAGAGGTCTCCGGACACTCGAGCTCGTTCCCAGCTTGGTCCCGCAGTGGGAAGGGTGGCCCGTAAAACACAAGCAGCTCCAGCAGCTTGTCCTCCCTTTCTTGTGGGACATAGGTCTCCCAGTCTAGGCGGATGTCTGGGGAAAGCGTGGAGGGAAAAGGAGAGTGGGTGGCCTTCTCCTGGCCTCCACCTCCCCACTCTCCCACACTCACGCATTAAGGGGACCTCACTATTTTTATAATGCCACANGTTTAGAAAGCAGTTCTTGTGGATGAGAAGATGGCTCAGTTGGTCACACCAGCTGTGTGAGCTGGTTAGTTTCTGTCAACTTGTCCCAAACTAGAGGAGCTCGGGAAGAGGAGTCCCCAGTTGAGAAATCGCCTCTGTCAGTTTGGCCTATGGGCTAGTCTGTGGGGCATTTTCATGATTCATGATTGATGTGGGAGGGCCCAGCCCACTGTGGGCAAGGTCACCCCTGGGCAGGTGGGCCTGGGTTGTACAAGTTGAATAAGCCAAGAGGAGCAAGCCAGGAAGGAGCCTTCCTCCACACCCTCTGCTTCGGTTCCTGCCTCCAGGGTCCTGCCTTCAGTTTCTGCCCTGCCTTTCCCTAATGGTGGACTGTAAACTGGAAGGTGAGATAAACCCTCTCCTTCCTAAGTTGATTTTCTTTTCATGCTGTTCTGTCACCACAGCAGAGAGCAAACTAGAGCATGATGTACACATGAGGACTCGAGTTTGGACCACAGAACCACATGAAAAGCTGGGTGTGGTAGCACATGCTTGTAATCCCAGCTCTGAGGAGACAGAGACAGGCCTGGGGGCTGTGGAGCCAGCCTAAGCTACCTGCTGAGTCCTGGGACAGTAACAGACCCCTTATCAAGCAGTGAAGTGGATGGCGCCTGAGGAGCAACACCTACGGCTGGCTTCTGGCTTCTCCACATGTGAGCACACTCATGTGAGCACACCTGAACACACATGCACTCATACACATAAATGTNCACATGCAACAGACACACACAGGAACATGAGTAGTTCTTCCCAGGCTTATGCCACTCAGCTCAATTACCTGAAGCCCTCATGGTCGGCCACAAGACCAGTCGTCATGTCCAAACCCCTTAGGCTCTCCTTGCTTCCTGCAGCTTCCTATCTCTTTGGTTTGTCTCTGACGGCTGGCCTTCCAAGTCCCCCACTTTCCACCTTCTCCACACACATCTACCGGCCCTGGTCTGTTTTCATTTCCTCCCCTTCGTGGCCATCTTCCCAGCAGCTCTCCACCTCCCTTTGTACCCTTATCCTTCTACCCATGAGGCAAAGCGGAACTCTGGATGAGCCACCTGCATCAACCCTCTAGACAGCACTGGGTAAGTCCTCCAAGCTGAAGAGAGTGTACCCCATTGCTCCCTGAATCTGGGCTGTCACACTGCCCTCTTTCCTGTGCACGTTCTCTCCTCTGACACCTCCTGTGAGTCCCATCATGCCCAGTGGTAGCTTCACTTCATCTGACAGAAATGCTGCCCAGACTTGTACTTGTCTGCAATCCTGCTCCCACCTAGCAGTGACCCACCAAGTGCAGGGCCCCCGTGGCCTCTGTCTGTCCTTACACCCAACCTAGCTGCTTCCTAAGTGCACTAAAGCTAGTTTAGACCTCTCCCACCATGTGAAAGCTTCCCTCAGCCACACCACCTCCTCAGCTGTACCACAGCTCCTTTCCACAGGAGGACACCAGGACCAATTATCCAGTGACCTCGTGTGTCAATTAGCATGGACTTTCTGGATTTACAGTGTCACTGGTCCTGGCACTGAGGAATGCCTCAGGACCCACCCAAGGCTCCTGATCTTGTTTCTCCTGTCTCTACCTGTTGTCTGCTTTTTATCAAGGTCACCAATGACCTCCTGAGTCCACAGGACTAGAACAACGTGCAGAGATCTTGAGTGGTGAAGAAGGAAACCACCAGGGAGAATGGAAGCCAAAGAGAAAGCCCAGGGAATAGCTGGGCTTGTGACACAGGCCTGTAATCCCAGTGGCTTGGGAAGATGAGGAGGAAGATCCCAAGTTCAGGTCTTTCCTGAGTGAGTTCAAGGGCAGCCTAGGCAACTTAGTAGAACCTTGTCTCTAAACAAAAAGAGAGAGAGTGGCTGGGGAGATGGTCGTGGGCAGAGAACTGGTCTAGCATGAGTGATATCCAGTCAACTCCCTACAACTGCAGAACCAACCAAAAAAAAAAAAAATCCCACAGACAAGGTCATCTCAGGATTGTCAAAAGCTTAGCCTCCTGCTGTTTACCAAAACCACATGTAACAGGAGAGGACAGACTCCTAAAAATTGTCTTCTGTGCCCCACACTCCTGCTGTCACTGATGACCCTTCACACACACACACACACACACACACACAAATAAATACATTTAATTTTAAAACTTAAAAGCAAAAACAAATCGTATCAAAGTGATAGCAAGTCAGTGACACTCTAGTGTGACAACGTGACCCAGGCCAACAATGTTCATGTGACCCAGGCCAACAATGTTCATGTGACCCAGGCCAACAACGTTCCTACAAAGCGAGGGGTCTCCAAAGCATGGCAGCACTAAACTAAAGGGGCCAAAGAGGAATAACCGAAGAGGGGGTGAGCAAAGGCTCCAGCATGTGTGCAGAAGAGCCGGTACTAACGAGATCCCCCCTCCCCGCCCCCGTCCCTGCCCCCGGGAGATTTCTCCTAGAGTCCAGAAAAGACCCGTACAAGTGGTGGATATCTAATCTGAAGGATATCAACTGAATCTATGCACAGCATGCTCATCCATTCACTTCATTGTTCTAAGTCAGTTCTCCTCTTTGCCTGACTTCTCACACTTCTAACAGGAGACTCCTTGGAATCCTGAGAAAAGTTTCAAAACCCTCAAGGTCACAGCACATTCCTAGAATAGACAATAAGGAGCAGAGCCATTACCATGGTAACGCAAGGTTCCAAGGTCTCAGGACCAGAGGGAGGGGGCGCAGTGCCCAATGCTACAAACTCNGAGACATAGCTTTTTATCAGCAGACTTGGCAAGCGAAGAATTGGCAGGCTTTTCTTAGGATGTTTTGTGTTAGTAGCCTTGGTGAGACACCTGCGACTCCGACCTTGTGCTTAACTGTAAAGTTTTAAACTTATGATCTATTTACAGAGGCCTTTAGTCTAGTTTGAACTTGCTCTGAGGTAAAAATGAGCTAAATGCATGCAGTTTGTGTTAGACTGAGGTGAGATTATTTTTGTTAGTCTGAGCAAAAGGAACAAAGCAGGTTTTAAGGGTCTACAGTCTCGTGGGACAATGGATCCGGCTATGAAGCACATCCTAGTATATTTTCCATATATCAAAATTATAGAGCTAAATGAAAAGCCATCTTCCTGATACCCACAGATAGAGTGCCCATAAGATAGAGATGTAATCATGAGATTACATATATACATTTGATGAAAATGCATGGTAATGGGAAGATATCATAGCTGTTATTACACAAGAAGCTTACAATAAGAAACAGCCAATTCATTCAAAAGGCAATAACTCCAACACACCTTGAGTGATGGCTTAGTCCTCTACCAGAACCCTTGGTTCTGATATGTTGACATTTTGAACACTAATTGTCACCTGCTGTATACTCCCATGGCCTTTTTCTACCAGCGGCTCTCAATACAGAACAAGTGCATCCCTGATAAAGCAGCTAAAAATACAACCCAAATCTATCAGAAATACGAGGAGGACATGATTTCGAGACATGGAGACAGTGGAGATGGCAGCATACCCTTCAGAACAGTGGGATCCCACAAGGAGCAGGTTTACAGAGCCCTGCTTCTCACCTGTGGCTGTGCCTTCCTTAGAATGGCCCGGAGAGTTTAAAACCTCTGGTTTCTGAGCTGTCCACAACTCTTCTGTAAATCACCACATGCACCCCTACCAAGTGCCCCCCCCCACAAGGAAGTACAGAGGCTCCTCAAAGGCCCCCAGCACCTGGTCACACTGCCATGAGGATGGAGGCCCCCAGGACACAAACCCCTGTTTCCTGTGCCCTCAGTATCCCCAATCCCTTGCGTAGCACCTGTTGTGTAGCTCAGATACTGGTGGCCGAAGGACTGAGAAAGGGGGCCCCTGGAAGTGTCTGTCCCTGGGCACAGTGACCCTGGTGACACAAAGTTAAGCAAGCATGAGTCCCGTCCTCAAGTCTCTCCCTCTCTCTTAAGCCTGAATCACACAGTCACCTTCTACATCGGACCTCTGGGTCTGTCTCACGGGCCACAGGCCACTTGGACTGCTGGGTCCTGTTTGTAGCTGTCAGTTCTCTCAAGGCCATCTTCTCTCCCTGCCAGACACACTGTCCTGACCATCACAAGCAACTCACCACAGGGACTGGAGTTATACAGACGGAGGGTTCTGCTGATTGTGTCTCCTCCAGAGAGCTGGGTCCCAAACCTAGAGGGAGAGATCAGCCTGAGCCAGCACACTCAGTGTAGACTGTGCAATCTTGGGGGGGCAGGAGCCCTGGGTGGGCCTTGGGCCAGAAAGGCATCAGCTACCTGTCCTTGCCTCAGTAACACCAAGATCCACGGCTGCAGAGTGTCAGCTGAACAGTCACAGCAACTGCTGACATTCTGCCTGAGCTCATCAGATGGATCCTAGTGTCAGCCCTAGGGTCTGGTGCTGCCTTGGATCACTCTCTGTCTACCCACCCACCCCAAAGTCCTCAGAGACACACAAGTGTCAGCCCTGCCTCTGAGGCTTCTCCTCCCCCAAGGCAGCCCCACCCTAGAGCCCCAGGTCAGCTGGAGAACCAGCAGCCAGCACTGACAACCTGGACTGACAGCCAGAGGGTTCTGGGGTCATCAGGAATCAGAGACCAGGGCTGAAGCTGGGTACCTGATGATAGGCTCCTTCTGGAATGGGGTCACACTGTAGCATGTATTCCTCAGGGAGCTGATGGGGCAGCCAACCACGGCCATATACACCGGGATGACAGTTGTTGGCAGGTCCCCCACCTGCAAACACACCAGCTCTTTGTCAATGAGGGCCACTGAATGCATTTCTTTCTTTCTTTCTTTCTTTTAAAGAATTATTTATTTATTATGTGGTATGCCTGCAAGCCAGAAGAGGGCGCCAGATCTCATCATAGATGGTTGTGAGCTACCATGTGGGTGCTGGGAATTGAACTCAGGACCTCTGGAAGAGCAGCCAGTGCTCTTAACCTCTGAGCCATCTCTCCAGCCCACCACTGCATTTCTTTCAGGCAGAGCTTCCATTTGTCCAACCAGCCCAAGGGTCCCCAGAACTCGGTCCCTGTTGAGCCCAGCCTCACTCACTGCCCAGTTCCTAACCCAGACACCCCGAGCCTGAGCCTTATCTCACAGCCTGCTACCCTCTACTGATCTACTAGCTGCAGGGCCTCTGGCCTCCTGCGGCCTCTTTGTTCAAATATCTTTTAGTTCGTTAAAGATTATGTGTGTGTCTGTGTATATGCATGTGTGGTGTGTGTGTGTGTGTGTGTGTGTGTGTATGTGTGTGTATGTGTGTGTGTATGCATGTGTATGTGTGTGTATGTGTGTGTGTGTTGTGTATAGGCTGCCTAGCAAATCATCAAATGTAGAGAGCTGGGTAAGGGTGCGGCGCTGGGAAGCTGTTACTGTTTTCTCTTGACTCCATGCTGTTCTTTACAGCCTGCCATCTCCTGTCCTCCTCATGGTGGCCCCAGCCCTGACATCACAGAGATCCAGAAGATCCTGCCCCACAAGAGGACTCTCTTCCGGAAGCATCTTCATCTTGACCCCAGAAGCTGCGGCAGATGTGAGCAAGCAGCACCTGGCAGCAGCTGTGCATGGAAAGGGCTGAGGGCCACAGCTGGCAGAGAGGAGTGGAGGAACCGTGTGCCCACGTGCACATCCTTACCATGCAAAGGAGGTCATCCCAGTACTCGCCCCACATGTTGGCACAGCCCGTGATGTCAACACTCAGCTGCTGGTAGGCTCCCAGCATGCCCTGGGAAATGTGGGGCAAGAAAGCAGCTCCTTTCCTGTGAGATAACATGCTCTCCAAAAAGTCTGGAGAGAACAGAACATGGAGGGTCAGGGCCCTGTGTTGGGAGTGGGGGCTAAATCCTCAGAAGTTAGCAAAGCTTGGCCTTGATGGAGCCATTGCCTGGCCTCTATCCCATCAGGAAGCCAGCTGAGACTGGCCCTGCTTGGCCAGCCTCTTGTACCTCCTCTGAGGTCAAGCCTTCCCTTGTAAGCTGCCACCAGTCCCAAAACAAAACCACATCCTATACACAACTCAGCCATGTTGGGGATTTCACTGAGAAATACGCTGAGGGGGAGTGAGTCTCTGGTCCCCGTTTCCCTCCCTGGCGGGTGCTGGCACCCAAATGTGGCATCACATCTTCAGAAGGCTGTGTAAAGCCCAACCCTGGCCATGGCTTGGGCCCATCACTTCCCATGTTCGCGGCTCTTACCCAGCTGTTGTTTCTTGGCCAAGTGCTCTTGGATGTGTGCTGTCTTTAGCAGGGTTGGGGGCATGTCAGGGCTTCACAGAGACAGAAAATAGTATCGAAGCAGTCAGTCCTTCCCACACCCTGAGCCACAGCCCACGGTAGAAACATCTGGACAGGTGCTCATGGGACGGTAGCCTGCTCCTCTCAAGGGAAGCTGATTGGGCTCCCTCTTCACCACTTTTTAAATTTCTGTTCCCACTGGACCTCTACCATCCAACGCAACTCTAGCCGCAGGCTACCCCTAAAGTAACAGGAACTGCCTCCCAAGAAGTCCACAGAATGATATCTGAGCCAGAGATCTGTTTTCCCAGAGGCAAACCCAGCTCTGGGTCCCCAGATCTTGGGCCCAGGTTCCACTCTCCCTAGATGCTCTCTGTCTGGCATCAGGATGCACTGACCTGCTGGAGCAGAGCTAATGGTTTAGACAGCTCTTCCTCACCTCACTGCACCTTTAAGTTCAGACCCATGATCCAGTGTTCAGGACAACCCCTATTTCTAAGCCTTTACCCCACACCTCTGCCCCCGGTTCCTCTGTCTACAGTAGCATCTCCCTCATTTACCCATCTTTCCTACCTGGTGTCAAAAACCCNCTACAACCAAGACCAAGCTGAGAAGGATTCAAAAGCCTGGCCTCTCCCACAGGTCAGGGCAGCAAGAACTATCTCCTCCGTGCATTTACCTACATCTATCTGTGAACCACAGACCTGCCCTCCCACACTCTAGCCTTCCAAG
>LZPO01044062.1:1455537-1466927 GCA_001675575.1 Neotoma lepida
TGAAATGATTCCTAATGATATTCTGCTATACTCATAGATCAACACCTAGCCCAACTGTCATCAGAGAGATCAGAGAGGCATCATCCAGCATGATGGGAGCAGATTCAGAGACCCACAGTCAAACATCAGGCAGGGCCAGGGGAACCCCGAAGAGGGAAAGAAAGGATTGTAGCATCCAGAGGGGACAAGGACACCAGAAGAACACAGCCCACAGAATCAACTAAGCAGGGCTTATAGGGGCTCACAGAGACTGCAGAGACAAACACGGACCCTGTATGGCTCTGAGCTAGGTCCTCTGCTTATATGTTATGGTTGTGTAGCTTGGCCTTCTTGTGGGACTCCTAAGAGTGGGTGTGGAGGTGTCTCTGACTCTTTTGCTTGCTCTTGGGACCCTTTTCCTCCTACTGGGTTGCTTTGTCCAGCCTTGGTGTGCTATGTTCAGTGGATATTCCTAGGAGGCCTGCTCTTTTTTTTCAAGAGAAATGGAGGAAAAGTGGATCTGGGGGAGAGGGGAGTGGAGGAGGACTGAGATGAAGCTGGGGAAACGTGGTTGAGATGTAAGAGAAAAGGAATAAAAACACATTAAAAATTATTGTTAAATAACCCAAAAAACAAATGCTACTGGGATTGGCTTCTCATGTGGGTGCTAGGCATCCAAACTCAGGTTCTCAGGCTTTCACAGCAAGCATTTCGTCACCTCAGCTATCTCTCCAACCTTCTTCCCCTCTCTCCCTCCCCCCTCCAAGATGGTATTTTAATAAATATGTTATTGTTCTGTTTCTCTGGTGGGGTCCAGACTGACTTGATACAATCAAAGAAAACCCGTAAGTAAATATAAAAGATAGAATAGATTTATTTTTTTCCTGTAACTCATTTCTTTTATCTGATTTAAAAGAGGACCACAGCCAGGCAGTGGTGGTGCATGCATTTAATCCCAGCACTTGGGAGGCAGAAGCAGGTGGATCTCTGTGAGTTTGAGGCCAGCCTGGTCCACAGAGTAAGTTCCAGAATAGCCAGGGCTGCACAAAGAAATCCTGTCTCAAAAAATTGAGAGAGAGAAGAGAGATCTATAAACCAGTAACTGAATCTGTGCTGATGGGTCTCATGTACACAGAAGCCAGCAACATTAAAGGGGAAATGGACAATTTGACTAGAACGCTTGGAGACCTTGCTGTCTTACTTTTAAGAATGAACAGAACTTAGATGCACATTGAAATGGAAGGCTTGAACACCGCTACAAACCAGGCAGCCTAACAGNCACACACACAACATCCAACAGAGGAGAGAACTNGGTAAGTCGAACCTAACAAAGTTAAATGTTTTTATACTTTAATAATACTATCAAGAGGAGGCTGGAGAGATGGTTCAGTGGTTAAGAGCACACTGGCTGCTCTTCCAGAGAACCCGGGTTCAATTCCCAGTACCCACATGGTGGCTCACAACATGGAGCTCACAGCTCCAGTTCCAGGGGATCTGACATCCTTATACAGACATACTTGCAGGCAAAACATCATTGCACACAAAATAAAAATAAAGAAATGATTTTTAAAAATACTATCAAGAGAACCAGGCCACAGGATGGTTGAAAACAGTGTATCAAATTCGAGACTTGCATGTTAGACATACAAAGATTTCTTACAAACTCAGGAATAAAAAAAGAATTCTATTTCTTTTTTGTTTGTTTGTTTTTGTTTTTCAAGACAGGGTTTCTCTGTGTAGCCCTGGCTGTCCTGGAACTTACTCTGTAGACCAGGCTGGCCTTGAACTCAGAGATCCAAGAACTCAGAGCTGCCTGCCTCTACCTCCCATGTGCAGGAATCAAAGGTGTGAGCCACCACCAGCTGGCTGAGAATCCTATTTCCTAATTTTTTAGCATACATGAATAATTCATAACAATGGGTTTGTTATGGCACTTCATACATATATTTATGTTTTCATTTATCCATCCACTGGTTCTCTTGCTCCACTCCGACTAATCACCTCCCTCTTTGCATCTACTCTCCCTTCTACNGTCTTCTTCTCCTTCTTTTTTTTGGGGGGGGGGTTGAGGAGAGCTAGTGGCTGTGCTAGCTAGTTTTATGTCAACTTGACACATGCTATAGTCATCTGAGAGGAGGGAGCCTCAATTGAGAAAATGCCTCCATAAGATAGAACTGTGGGCAAGCCTGTAGGGCCTTTTCTTAATTAGCGATTGACAGGGGAGGGCCCAGCCCATTGTGGGTGGGGCCGCCTGTGAACTACTGGTCCTGTGTTCTATAAGAAAACTGTGCAAGCCTCGGTGAGCAAACGAGTAAGCAGCACCCTCCCTGGCCTCTGCATCAGCTCCTGCCTCCACGCTCCTGCCCTGCTTGAATTCTTGTCCTGACTGCGTTCAATGATGAACTATTACGGGGGAGTATGAGTGAAATAAACCCTTTTCCTCCCCAGCTTGCTTTTTGTCACAGTGTTTCATCACAGTCACAGAAACCCTAAGACGGAAACACGTTTCATTAGGGTTGCTTACAGGAATGTAGGTAAGGGGCTGTTCACAGGAGTGTGGGCCCCTTACCAGTGGCTACACCACTGGTGACACTGTAAATCTTTAGGGAGAGGTGGGGTCTCATGAGTGAATCCTAGTTCTGAAAATGGACAGGCCATTTGGATAGTTATTTCAGAAAAGAGAATTCACAACTGATCAGTGAGTACAAAAAGATGTTCAATGTCCTTTGCCACAAGGAAAATGTCATCCAATCCTCAGAGAAGTACTGTTCACAGGTGAAGACGCAGCCTCAAAGGGTTAGGTGGACAGTGATGGAGGACACCTGACACCCTCTAGTGACCTACACATGCATACAGACACACACAGACACACAGACACATCCAAAAAAATACAAAACAAAATAATTAAGAAACGATATATATATATGTATATATACGTATACATATATATATATATTGGTTTTTCGAGACAGGGTTTCTCTGTGTAGCTTTGCGCCTTTCCTGGAACTCACTTGGTAGCCCAGGCTGGCCTCGAACTCACAGAGATCCGCCTGCCTCTGCCTCCCGAGTGCTGGGAGAATATTTTTTAAAAAACAAAATCTTCCCTATCCAGCCCTGGTGTCATTCACCTGCTCTCCCGGTACTTGAGAGGTGTGGGAGCCCACAAAAGCTTCCTCGTGAGATCCGAGCTTGCTTTACACNGCAGGGCTGCATTAGGGAATGGCCTGACCATGTGTGTGGTCACCAGGTGTCTGGGATAATCTGCACTTGGCTGTGCTGGAGGGAGGTCTTTTGCTCCAACCCTTGGCATTCCCTTAAAAGCCCTTTAGCAGAGACAAGAGGCTGGTGGGTTTTGACCCAGGCTCTCCTGAGCTATCCCGTGTTTCTAACTGTCTCTCTCCTCTATATTTCTATCTATATACTTCTCANTTCTTCCTCCTCAAGAGTACCCTGGGGGAAAAGAGGGAGCAGGACTCCCTCAGAGGTGGAGGCAGGAGGATCAGAAGTTTAAGGCTAATCTCTGCTGCATAGTGAGTCCAAGGCCAGCCTAGGCTATACAGTGAGTCCAAGGTCGACCTTGGCTATATAGTGAGTTCAAGGCTAGCCTTGACTATATGATACAGTCTCAAAAAAACAATCAGAAAGGAAAGGAGGGAGAGATGGAGGGGGGAGGGTAAAATATTTTGAATTTGGGAAGAGGTAGGGAGAGTTAGAGGATATGGATTAATTAGTGTTTGCATTGAGTTGGTAATTAGAGAAGGTAGACAGTGAGTTTGTCGGGGGCAGTAAAACTCTTCATGTGCATGAGAAAACCTCCACTGCAAAAGTGAGAGAGAAGGGAGGGAAAGGAAGAGGAAGAAAGGGGAGGGGCGTCACTGCCTTCCAAGCCTCNAGTGTGTTCCTACCTGACTACAANAGCGTTAGCACGTTGAACACTGATTGGGCCCATTCTCTTGCCCATGAGCACGAGTGTGTCCAGTTTTCCATTCTTATGCTTCCTCTTGCTAGGAAACAACCCAAGGAGACCAGAAGACAGCATCGGCTACCCTGGAGTTGGAGCTATAGGCGATTGTAAGCTGCCTGACCTGGATGCTGGTAATCAAACCCTGATCATCTGGGAGAATAGCCAGCACTCCTAACCGCCGCGGCATCCCTCCAGCCCCCTGAGTCGGTAGTTTTAAACTCAGAAATAGTTCTAGATAAATACAGAGTTACACGCACTATTAACATAAGGTAAAAACACAGCCCAGTGTGGTCCTCCCATCCCTCCATACCTCCAGGCCCCATTTTCCACCACTAGCTCCAGTACTGTCTGCAGACGCTGACAACACCAGGTCTCTAAGGTGACAGTCACTTTGCACTCCCCCAGAGGGTGAAGCTGGCCGCTCGAAGGTTCAATGTCCAAGGGGGACACCTAAGGTCAACCCAGAAGATACAGTGAGAAGTGGGGCCAGGGGAACTGGGGTGCTGGGGTTGACTATGCCTGACCAGGGTCACCTCCCAGCTGCCCCTGGGTCTCCCAGGCATGAAACCAAGGAGGAGATGGGCAAGCATGGGACCACGGCTCGTGAGGACGTCAGGGACAAGAGAACAAAAACTAGGTGTTCAGGTAAAGGAATACACAAGACACAGGTTCCCACAATCCCCGCACAGAGCTAAGAGGTGGGAGGCAGGGGTGGAAGTAGGGAGGGGATTCCAAAGAGGAACAGGAGGAAAGCTTGGGCGCCCTGGAGGAGGTGCTCTGGGCAGGTCAGACTCTGACAGCTTCAGTTGAGGCTAGCCATCAGGTCACCCCACTGGGGAGGGCAGAAGCTACAGACAGACAGGATTTCCCCCTTGGCCCCATCCTGGTTTTTCCCCACTCTCATTCCCCCCGGCCCACAGGATTGACTCACCCATCAGCAAACCTACCCCCAACATGCACACAAGGGAAGAGTGGACAGAGCAGAAGTGACACCAAAGAAAGTGTCCCAAAGTGTCTGCTTGCTTGCTCTACCCCTGCTTGCTCTGTCCCTGATGAGAGGGGCACCTATGGGACTAAGAAGCCTTAGGCTCTAGATGGGTCATATTGGTTAGTGGGATGTCACCGGCAAGTCACACCATAAAGGGCATTATCTCTCCCTTCAACGAGACCAGGATAATGGGTGTGAAGGACACAACTGCCTGGAGGTGCCACATGACCTGAATTGACCCCTGCTTTGTGCAGGGCTGGGGACTGAAGGCAGGGCAACTAACAGCTCACATCTGCAGAAATTGAATTTTGCTTGTAGAACCTCAGGTTTGAGCCACCGGCTGCCACCTGGTGGCAGGGACTGAAACTGCAGCTACATTTCCCAGGTGAGCCGGAGGAGGGAGCGTGGCCTTGGCCAACAGCGCCTTCCGGCTGCACTGCCTGTTTTCTGGACTCAGACCTGCTTCCAAGAAGGAGAACCCCCACACCACCCTCTTCTGCATCCAGTGGTCGAAAAAGGGAACAGGAAACACCTGTGAAGTCGGGCCTGAGGGATGAATTCCACCCTGGAGATTGCTGCCTCAGAGCAAGAGTCCCAGTTCAGACAGGAGCCAAAGGTGAGTGTCCCATGGGGAGGCCACATCTAGAGAGCCTGCAGGGTCCCACTCACGTCCTCATTTCTCTCTTCCAGGCAAACTGGGCTCTCCTTCAAACGCCACACGGCAGAGAGCTGGCTGATATTCCGGATCTGGATGGAGCATGCCGCCGCCTGGCCCAGGCGGAGCAGTCCGAACTGAAGGGCTGGGACATCGATGACCAAGGCAGGTCCCTGAAACACCACAGGGGCCTGTCACTGCCTGCCTGCCTGGGAAGGGGCTGGGTCCTGCTTCACCCCACACCCCAACCTCTCCACCCACAGCACCTTAAAGGCGGCTTCGATGTGAAGAACCACTGGGCAGGGCGAATCTTTAATTTCACACTGCAGATCCTGGCTGGTTGGGCCAGGGACTCCACCAGTCAGGTTTAACTCGAAATCTTCAACCTCATTAGGCTCTAGGGAGGAGGACGACATTGAGGTGGCCATCAGGGATGGGTACANTGTCCTTCCAGGCTGGATCTGACCACAGGACAACCAGGGTCCTGCATGGGTCCCCTGCATCCAGCCCCAGGCCGGCCACACCCTTCGGCAAGTGAACTACCTATCACGCCAGTGCAGGGCTCCACTTCAATGATGTGGCAGTGGCTGATCTTGCCCCACATGTATCTGATGGGTGACTTGCTGTTATTCCACATCTGAAAGACACATGCCAATCTGAAGCCCCAGGCCTCCCTACCCAAGCGGCACCTTTGCTCCACGTTGTAGGGACACAGGCACCACATCCTGCTGAAGACCCGGGAATGAGTTCCATAGCCCCGGCTTCAGAAGATTCTGGAATACTGGTAAGTCAAACAAGCCTGGCCCAGGAGTGTGAACCACTATAGGCTCCATGTTGTGGCCTACTGAGCTCTATCTTCACCACACTTAGACCTAAGTATGGCATCACCTGGGCCAGCTGAAGCTGGTAAGAGGATTNCTTACCTTAAAATCTTTCTTCACAGTGATGCCAATGTAACTCTCGCCGGGGATGATGAGGGCATAGGGCTCTAAGAGAACTTGGAAGGGTTCTGCTGAGCCTTTCACCTCTATTTCCAGGACGATCACATCATCCACTGAGTAGGAATAGTCCCCCAGGTTCTCCGTCCCTGAGCTGAACACAAACCCACTGTGAGCTAGGGGCTGACACACCCCAGGGGCATGTCTCTGTCTCTCTCCCTCTTGTCTGTTCTTGTGAACACAAAGTGTTCCCTTACCCTCAACCCCCAACCCCACAGTCACATGACGATGCCTACACTGTGACAGTACCAAGTGACAGCAGAGTAGCCTAAAGCCTGGGACGTGGACCTGCTGCCTCCAGGAACAGAGTGAAGCCTCTAGACTGGGACCTGTGCACCATGCTCCCTGGAGACCCACCTCTAGCCAGTGCACCATGCAAACCTTCCCACAGTACTCCGCAGCAGCCGGAGCCTACCAGCTAGGCTGCCCCGTGGTAGCAGTGAGCCTCCTTATCTAGGCCCGCCCTCTCACCTCAAGGGCTCAGGGACAGCTTCCAGAACCATTTGAAGTACACTGTGGAAACACTTGAGCTGCAAGAGAAACACAGTATGATAACCAGACTCGCCTTCCAGCCAGGCTGCCTGCCTGCAGGGAGCTAGGGGACAGGGAAGGGACTTCTCTTTCCTGAGCCAGGGTCTCCGGGGGNGGCTCTGAAAGACCCACTGCTTCCCACTGTCCTCTCTCTATTGTAGGGAGAATGGGATCCCTGCCAAGGCAGGAACCTACTGGTCAGCAAAGAAAGCCCCAGCCCCCCAAGTCTGACATTGACTCTGATTAGCATCCTTGGTGTGTTTAAGGTACCAGACCGTCCTGGGTACGACAGCAGCCGCATGCTGGCTCCAGAGGCAGTCACACACAACTCAGTCTCAGACCCTCTACAACAACAGCCCTGGCCCGGTCTGGCACTCACTCGGGACCCTATGCCTTGCTTGTAGGGGCTGCAGGGGATGGGTGGAGACAGTTATGTGCTTTGAACTGTGAACGTCACCAGGGCTGAGGAACAAGCACGGGGGCTGTGCTGCAGGAGGGACATTTGGGGACAGAACCAGGAAACAAGCTGCTGAGTCCTGCACACCAGACCTGCATTCCAGCGATACTCTGAGCTACACGCTGCACTGGGCACGGTGCCCAGGGGCCTCGTCAGGCCCAGCTGTGGTTTCAGGAACTTTCAAGAACATAGGTGGGGGTTGGGGGAGGAGAGACACACGCACAGACACACAGAAAGCTAATGACCCCGGTCAGTGGCTAATGAGATGACCTCGTGGGGAGAAAAACTCAGGATGAACTCGTGGTCTGAGTGGCTCTTGAGGACACCCTTCTCGGGAATGATGGAGAAAGCCGTCTCCCTGTCAGGGTGGCACTTGATGCTGTCTGAGCTGTGTGTCTCTCCCGGCATCAGAGGCTGCAGGTTGGGTTTCATGATCTGCCAGTGGAAGGCCAGCTCCACGTGCCTGTGGGAGCAAGTGCTACAGTGGGCAGTGGATCTGAGGCCACGCCTCAGTCCTCGAGGCTCCTACCCTGTGATTGGTCAGCTCTGCTCTAGACAAGAAGTGACCAGAACANGCTTCCAGCTTTTCCCACAGAGGAGCTGAGGGCAACTTAGGTAAGGACAGCAGGNCANCCANAGTGGAGACCATGTAAGAGTCCCCACCTCAGCAGCTGGAGATGACGCCACAGTGAATCAGAGGACATAGGCGATGCAAAATGTCACACTCTAACTATTACACTAGAGGAGTCCAGGCATCCCTGAAAATTCTCTAAGGTGTCCCCTACCACATGAGCATTTCCAGTTTTCCCATACGGGCCACGCTCTCACCTTCTGCCTCCAGCCATGGTCTCCTGGGATGATGGCTGTATTCAGAGAGACATGTGCCCACTGGCTACTGACAAGGACAGCGCCAGCCCTATAGCACCATAATGGACAGGACTCAAGGCATGCTGCTGGGTGGGGGGATGGAGGGNGAGGTCAGGTCAGTCCCTCCTGTCCATGTCCCGAGGCATCCCTCACTGGGAGGCTCATTGAGGTAAAGGCTGATGGAATGTGTGTTCAAAGGTTGGACAAGGAAGGGCCTGGCAGTGAGGGCTAAGCCAAAAGACCCTGCCTGGGATCTGANTGGCTTCCGCGACATGGACACAAAATGACCTCTCTGCAAAACTGTTCCGAGATCCCCACCACAAAACGGAAATGGGAGAATACAGGTGATATGAAGTCGGAAATGGAATAACTGGGAGAGGCTCCAGCTGGGTGGAGGGAAGGAGGTCGGTGCAGAAGGAGAAGGAGGGGCACAGGACAAATACACCGATGCTGTCTAATAAAGCCTCAAGGGGTCATTTTATATTTACCTAAAAGTATATACAATACACAGAAGTGTCTGTACACATACACACACACACCATACTTACATCTATTTTTTTTTTAAATTTGGGTGCTGGGAATTGAACCCGGGTCCTCTGGAAGAGCAGCCAGTGCTCTTAACCTCTGAGCCATCTCTCCAGCTCCCATACTAACATCTTAAAGGAAGTTAAGCTACTTGGGCTGACAATGCCCTTCACTAGACCCATAGACTAACAACCCAGGACCAGGCACAAGAAACCTCCTTCCAAATGTTTGGTCGGGGTAGTTCAAGTGATTCCCCAAGCAATACAGATTATTGATGCAGCCCTTGGTCACCTCTCAAGGTTGAGGTGGGCCCCTATTGCTGGAGACACTGCACACTTGGGACACAGGACTGATGATATGAGCTGAATCTGACCTGGAAGTATCTTCCCTGTGGTTCCAGAAAATACCATGCAAGCTACCAAGGGAGGTGAGCAATTGAACATTCCTCCCCAGGTGCAACACTTAGGAACCACAACAACGACCAGCACGGCAAGATATGCGGAAAGGTGAAAGAAGATGAAGGGACACTGGCCCACACGAACGTGTGCCTCTGGCAGGCCTTGCCCTTCTCCCCCATTCCCTCTGCCTTGCTAAAAACTGTCAGAGTACATTCCTAAAGCTAATCACCAAGATCTATTCCCTTATTTGGCCAATTCTTCCTCCTGAGGCTGACTACCAAGATCCAGCTATCAAAGTATTGATGTCCAGCGATCAGAAGTCCCCTTTGGTTCACCCGGTTAAATGTTTTCCTTTACAGGAGTTGTCATGGTCATGGTGTCTCTTCACAGCAAAAGAAACCCTAAGACACATGGGGTTTCCCCTTTTTCCTAAACCACCATTTGCCTATGGGACACATCTGTCTCCTCTCTATCCAGAGGCAATCCTTTGTCATCTTCCCACCACAGACAATATTCCTGCCCAATCTCCATGTCCCCTTCCCCTTGCTCCCTGTCTTCTATCTCCTGTCTTTGTCTCTTATTCCCTGCCCTCTGTCCCTCTGGGGCAAATAAATCTCCTTTGTGCTGAGAACTTAGTCTTGGGGATCCTGAGCTGATACTGGTCCCTTCAGAAGTGGACTCACATATAGACGGCAACCAACAGTGGTCTAATTAGACTGAAGGTCCACTCAAGAGGGAAACCATGCCAGGTACTGGAAACCGGGCCNACTTCCTAGAGTTAGTGAGGTCATGGACATTAGAAAGAATGTACCGGCCTCACTTCACTAGACCAGCATGGTTCCTTACTATAATCAAGATCTTTTCCTCATACCCACAGGGAGGTGTAGATTCTACCCCTCATCAAAGAAGCCCCTCTTTTCAGTGAGTGGAGACACCACAGAAAACCACAGCTGGACACATGCAGAGATCAACAGGTCATGGACACATTTACACCATAGCTCCTGCATCTATGACTTAGAGAACATCTCAGTGTAAGAGCCAGAATACCATGAGGTCTGCCATGAGACAGTCTCTCCTAGACCGGAACTATGGCAGTATAAGGGCATGTTAATGATGAAGGGGAAAATTTAGTGGGGTCCCCTCCCTAGACAAAGAACTACAGGCAACCATAGACTGTTGGGAGAAGGAGAATTAGCCTCTCCCAGGGACGGGCTCCAGCAGTGGTTGTTCAATGCAGAATATATATATACATATATATACATATATCAGCAGGATGTATTTATATATATTCATGCATACACATACATATGTATATGTATGTAACACTCATAACCAAAGAAAAACAGGTTAGCAACTTGAAGGTGGCATTGGGTATGGGAGAGGTTTGAGGAAGGGTAGCTGGGTGCGGCTGGAGGCAGGATAGGAAGGGAGAAAGTAATATAATTTTATTTCAATTAAAAACAATAAAAGGAAACAAAACCACCTATTTATTCCTGGCTTAGTGTGGTGGAGGGGTATCGAGTTCACAGTGCAAGTGATGAAGACCTTACATGGCCACACTATTCAATACAGTAGCCACTGGTTTTCAGTGGCCACCAAGAACTTAAAATGCGGCTAGTGTACTGAGGAGATGCTTGTCATTTTATTTCATTTTAATTCATTTAAATAGAAATAGCCAGCTGGGGAGATAGTTCATTGGTAAAGCATTTGTCGGGCAAGCATGGGGACCTGAGTGAGATCTCAGCCCACATTAATCAGACACAGAACCTCTGGGTATAAGCCGGTCATGGTGGCGCATGCTTTTGATCCCAGCACTCAGAGGCAGAGGCAGACAGATTTGAGGGCAGCTTGGTCTACATGGTGAGTTCAAGCCCAACCAAGGCTATACAGCGAGACCCTGTACAAAACAAAACAACAACAAAAGCCAGGTGTGGTGGCACGTGCTTATAATCCCTGTGCTGGGAAGTGGGGGACAAGCAGATCCTCTGGGCTTCCTGGCCAGCCAAGTGTAGGACAACGATTCTTTCA
>LZPO01044062.1:1467022-1480301 GCA_001675575.1 Neotoma lepida
ACACACACACACACGTCTAATGGTTGAACAATGAGCAATGTGAACAGGAACCTTCCATCCAGTCTGGATCCATTCTGGGCTCACAACTCCCTCTGCCTCTTAGAAAGTTACTCTTGCCTCACGAGGAACCCAGGGCTAGTTGAGGGGGGGGACCAGGGCTGTGTGTCAACGACACACCAGGGCCACTCACGTAGCATTTCTGATAATGAGCTGTTTCCTTGCNGTGGACTGGACGTTTTCAGGCTCAAATCGGATAAAGTACTGGGCTGTTAAGTCTCTCAGCTCTCCTGGGTCTGGTTCACTTTTTCCACCAGAAATATAGATCAGATCCAAAGCCACCAGCTGCCCAGTTCCTGACGGAGGAGAGTAGGAAGGCTCAGTAACTATCACCAGGATCAAGTCAGCAATCCAGGGGCCACAGACTGCCATGGGACCCATGCCATATCCCCACGCAGCTGGCCTTATTCGGGTCCCCAGAGCACACAGAAAGGGAAAGCNGGTCTTGAGTACCCATTCACAGCCTCAGGTCTTCCAGACCAGAGAGAGCCTTGCAGGCAGCAGATACTCATTAATGACTACCGAGGGGAACTGGACAGACAGATGGAAGGAAGAGAGGAAAGGATGGATTGTGTGCACCTGGTACAATTCAGAAAAATGCCCTCTCNGACCTTGCAAAAAACCTAGAGGTGTGGTGATATATTGTATATCCTAATAAACTTTTCCTGAAGATCAGAGAACAGAGCAAGCCACCAGATTAAACATAGAGGCCAAGCAGTGGTGGCACACACCTTTAATAAATCCTAGCACCCGGGAGGCAGAGATCCATCTGGATCTCTGTGAGTTCAAAGCCACCCTGGACTACATGAGACTGACTCAGTCTAGGAGAGAAAACAGAGCCAGGAAGGGGTAGCACACACCTTTAATCCCAGCACTTGAGATCTCATGCCTTTGCTTGGGAAGTTACATGCCTTTAATCCCAGCACTAAGAAAGAAGTGATATGGTGGGCAGAAGTGATATGCTGGACAGAGAAAGGTATTTAAGGCATGAGGAGACAGGAACTAAGGCCTTTTAGGCTGAGGAAGCTCTTTTGGCTGGAGCTCTTTCAGGCTGAGGAGTTGGTGAGGTAAGAGGTGGTGGCTGTGGNTTGCGCTGCTTCTCTGATCTTCAGGTAAATTTTATTAGGGTACACAATATAACACCACATAGAGGTGTAACCAGTCATTTATGAGCGAGCCACAGATGCCTCTCACAGATCAAAGTGGACTCCAAGTGAAAGAACGGACGATCTCACCTGTAACCTCAGCACCAGGGAAGCAGGGGCNGGTGGGTCAGGAGTTGAAGGCAGCTGTGCCCCTNAGACCCACACCCTCCCGGCTGGGGCAGGCACAGCATGNGCTGCCAATGCTACCATCGTAAACAGCTCCTGGACCCACATCCCCACCTACGATAACCAGCTCCTTTGTCTGACAGTTGTCACACACGATGATGAAGGTCTCCTCAGCCTTTCCTAGGCTGGTTGGGAGGAACAAGACCTGGAGAAGAGAAAGGTTATGTACAGCAGAGACTGACCGGGAAACATGGTGGGGACCAGGGGCTGGGTGTCACCTTCAGAGGTCTGCCCCTGATGACCTACTTCCACCAGTGAGGCCTCACCTATGAAAGGCCCTACAGCCTCTGGGAAATAGTGCCACCAGCTGAGGAACAGGACTTTGAAATATGGACTTATAGGAGACATTTCAGATTCAAACCATAATGTCCTGTACTGACTTCTTTATTTAGTTTATTGAGTGAGTATATGGAAGGGTGTGCCACGGCAGGAATATGGAGGTCAGAGGACAACCTGTGAAAGTCATAAGACAGCCAAATGCATCACCCCACAGAATGCAATCACCCACACCTGTCAAGAGTCCCAATGCTGGGACCTGGGTCAGAACGGTGTGGATGTGAGCCATGAAGACACAGAGGTGGATGCAATGATGGGACATCCGAGGAAGCCACCAAGGGTAAGCATAAGGAACAGGTTTGACTACTCACCTCCAGCAGTATGCCAAACCCTGGAGCCAGCTCAAACACCGACGGCATGACTCCAAAGGGAGGCTGCTCCACAAAGCCAGTGGTGGCAACAATCTAAAATAATAATAATAATAATAATAATAACAATAACAATAATAATAATTTTAAAAAGCAGAGGGTTACACAATGGTGTGGCAGAAATTGCAAAATCCAGTGCTCATACTGCAAACTTCTCCAGATATTCATTTTTATTGTCTGAGGATTTTAAGGGTCCTCCAAGTGCNCTGTCAGTGAGGAAACCATGACCCAGTCACCCTGAGGGTGTGTTCACCCCACCTTTGCCAGGCATGGGGCAAATCTCTGAAGGTTAGGGANAAGTCACTGACATCTGGGAAGCAATACTACTGCCAAGTGCTCGGGACACAAGACGTACAAGAANGGCTTCCCAGAACACCTGGTTCTGCCTGTGGTGGCCACTGCATCCGCCTCTGTCCCTGACCACCCAGAGTGCTTCTGAGTCACGAGGACACCTGCCATCTTGGTAACAGAATTGTGGATTTCACACAAAACAAACTGTGGTTACAAGATCCTGCCCAGCAGTAGACACACCTGGGAAGGGAGGTTTCTGGGTCTGTCTCATATTCCTAGGCCAGAAGGAATGGGGAAATCTACCCACTGTAACAGGAACTACGGTGTCCATGTGATGTCACTGGTGTCAGGCTTGGGCTGCCTGAGCAGTGGGGAGTGGAGACAACAGGACAGAGCTCTGCTCCCTGGTCCCATGGGGTCACAGCAAAGAACCCAGAGGTACAGGCACTTAGGTGCAGTCTCCTGCTTTCCACGGCTGGTTCAAAACACATTGTGTGTATATATGTGTGTGTGTGTGTTCATGTGTGTGTGGGTGCACATGTGTATATGTGGAGGCCAGAGGACAGCTTCAAATATTGTCCTCCAACAATGCTGTCCACCTTGCTTTTTGAGACAGGGCCTCTCACTGGCCTGGAACTCACCAAGTAGGCCAGGCTGACCGGTCATCGAGAGCCAGGCTCACTGTCTGTCTCACACCCTCAGGATTATACCATAGTGGGTTTTTTTTGTGTGTGAGTTTTGCAGATCAGACAGGTTCTTCCACTTCACCATCTGAGCCATCTCCCCACCCCATAAATATTTTTAAGTACTGTGCCAAGTAAATACCAGCAGAATTCAACCGGGGCTGCCTGCCTGTGCTCTCTCATACCGCCCAGATCTGCTATAATAAAGCCAGACTCAGTGAGCACATGTGGTCACCTTGGAGACTGCATTACACAACAAGAGAGAGGTACACCTCACCCAGGATTGCGCAGGTGCTTGTAACCAGAAGCATATCCCTACCCTCGACACATTTGTTCTNGGGCCACAACAGTTGGATCTGGGGATCACAACATCCTACTTCTGTAAGTTTCTGGTCCCCGGTGTGATGCAGCAGCCTCCTCCAGGGGGCTCCTTTCCTGGGGTGGGTTTGTTCTTTTCCCAGGAAGCAATCTAGTCACTCACCCGGAAACTTGGCGGGGGCCAGCTCCTTCGGGGCATGATGCAGAATTTGCCAACGCTGAAGCCCACGTTTTTGCAGATGAATCTGGTTATCTTCACTCCTCCAATGAGGCAGTGGCCACAGTCCAATACTGGTGACACTGCAGCCATGGGAAGAGGTTGGTCAGGGAGGGCAACATAGGGCTGGTGAGATGGCTCAGAAGATAAAGGTGCCTGCTGCCAAGCCTGAGGACCTGAGTTCAATTCCCTGGACAGACACAATGGAAGGAGGGAACCAACTCCCACAAGCTGTCCTCTGACAACTACATGAGCACCATGGCACAGGTGGTCTACCCTCCCCCCCAATACATACAAGTATAATAAATAAATGTAATACAAGTTTTAATTTAAAAAAGGACAACATATCACTCTAAATGGACCCTGCTGCCATTGTTTTTCTGAGGTTCAGATGGAGCTGAAGCAGCCCGCCACACTGAGAAGGAAGGATAAGTAGGGCATGCCCTGACCCGAGTCCCTTGGGCTCTGTCCAGGGTGCTGCCAGGGCACATGGTCCTAGTCTTGTAGGAGTCAACACTCAACTGTAGACTCTGCATCTGGGCCAGGGAGATCCAACATGGTCTTGGGTGTTTTGGAACAAATCAGGGGACGGGCTGAGTTCCAGCTGAAGGCGACCACCCAAGAGGGACCAGTGGAATCTGGCTTTTCTAAGGAAGCCTCCCCGCCTCCCCAGTACCAGAGTCAACACCTACGGAGCTTTCCTCTGGGTGCTCAAACCTTTCATCTTCCCCTACTGCATCACAGAAGTAACCCTGCAGACAGGAGAATGAAGGCCTGCTGGGGTGGAAGCTGCTAGGAGGCTCCTTTCAGGACCCTGGAGCCTCTACCCAAGAGATACAGGATCTGTGCCCCTTACAGGAAGTCCTAAGATGCTGTCCATTCTTACAGGGGCTCCCCAGCCCTAAGTGAATCCCACTGAAGGTGCAATGCATACTTACAGGTCAGCACTGGGGGCGGCCTCCGGGCCTGCAGGGGGATCACCAGTGTGTGGGCACACTGGGTCTCAACCAAAATGAANTCATCAAAGTCCCCGAGACAGTCTGGAATGAACTGGACGATGTACTGGCAGGTCATCCCAGGAGCCACTAGTCCACCTTTTCCTGGGAACATCCCTGTGGACCATGAAAGTGGCCAATGAAGATGAAGGACTAGCTGCCCACCAGGGCCTGGGTTGATCCACCTCAGAAGTCAGTGTATCTATTTCTGTCCAATTGAATATTCGCTCTGGAGGAAAGAAAGAGCTCCCTAAGACCTGGGAGCCTGGCACAAGCTACAAGATTCATGAAGCTCCTCTGTGAGGTTAGTAAGAGGCTCTTCTGTGGAACTGCCTGCAAGTTGGGCAGTGAGCTCCAGGGATGCAGCTTTCAGGAGTGTCACTCACGCTGGGATGAAATTCTTGGTGACACAGCTGCCTTTTAGTCACCTACAAGTTCCCGGAAGTAACCTCAATAAACTCATTGGTTCACCAAGTTCAGCTTGGTGGGATGACCATTGACTCTGTCATTGGGGCCTTCCTGGGGTGAAGAGACGTCAGCTCACATCTTCCCAGGAAAAGTCATGCAACAGACACCCACCACAGCTGGGCCAAGGCTGGTGGCAGAGCTGCCTAGGGCATGCAAGGGAGGTACAAAGGTAACAGTACCAAGGCCCAAGGGGGAGTGAGGTGACCTATGTGAAATGGGTGGGCAGAGCTCATCTGTCTCTACGGAATAGGGATTATCCTGTGGGCAGCAGAGAGCCCTTTGAGATTTGTGCATCTGAGTGGAAAGAGGGTTTTGCTGTGTTTTCTTTTTGGTTAGACGTTTTCTCACTCTTCACCTGGGCTGGCCTCAGATTTGTGTCAACCCTCTTCCCTCAGCCTTCCAAGTGCTGGGNTTACAAGTGGGAGCCACCACACCTGACCAAGACCAGAGGCCTTGAGATGCTGGGAGACTGGTTGGAAGGTTGCTATGGTGATGTAAGCAATGGAGAGTACCTGGTCAAGGATCGCCACAGCCCGAAGGATGGGGAGTCGGCAGACTCAGTGCACTGAGGAAAGTGAGCAGACAGACAAGACTCTGGGACCCTGACGGGAGAGAGTGGGCTGAGCCTGAGGGACCCCAGGGACTGCTGAAGGAGGCGTGGACAGGGCCTGAGAGCCAGCTCATCAGAGACCAGTGGCCAGTCCTGCACATCATTTTGAGGCAGTCTAGAATGCTACTATAGGGAACTTACCAAGCCCCAGAGCAAAGTATGGAGAGGACGGTGGGAGGACTCGCAGGTATCGGCTGGTCGCAGTGGTGTTCTGGAGAGCGATTACCATCTGTGAAAAAGTAAGGGGGAATCTTTTCAGCCATTCAACGGTGCTGTGCTATGATGTCAGGACTGATTGATTGATTGACTTCTCTTTGTGTGTGTGTGTGTGTGTGTGTGTGCGCGCGCGCACGTGCTTGCTTGATGGTCAGGGGACAACTTGTAAGAATCAGTTCTCTCCTTCTACCGAGTGGCTTCTGTGACAGAACTCAAGGCTATCAGGCTTGGCGGCAAGCGCCTTTACCCACTGAGCCATCTCTCCACCCCAAATTCCAATGGTGTGGGAAGGAAGAGGGTTCTGAAAGAAGTCAGCTTGGTCATATGTTGCTAATTACTGAAGTAGGGTGACAGGTACATGGGGATTCGTTTTACTCGTCTATTTACTTTCATTTGGGGACATTTCCACAGTAAAATTAAAACACAAAGCCAGGCATGGTACACATTTGTATTCCCAGCTCTTGGAGGCTGAGGCCGAAGGATTGCCNTGAGTTTCAGGCTAGCCTAGGCTACGTAGTGAGTTGGAGACTGGCATGGGTTACAGAGTAAGACCCCGTCTGAGGAAGGGTTTTAAAGTCATCCTTCCCCAGTTAAAATACAAAGTCAAAGGAAAACTGGAGTTGATGAAACACATTTTCCTGACATGTAAAGTGATAGGTGCAGTTGTCCTGACTGTCAGTGCACAAGGGGCTTGTGATTGGCTCAAGAACCCAGCAGGGACCCAGATCTGTAGTTAAGTCTCTTTTTACAGAATAGCACAATATTTGCACATAACCTGCTGTGGTGGTTAGTTTCAAATGACAACCTGACACAACCTGGGAAGAGTCTTAGTGAGGGATTATTTAGATCAGGTTGGCCTTTGGGCTGTTGTCTTTATTGTTAATTGATGAAGGAAGACCCGACCTGTTGGGTGGTACCATTCCCTAGGCAGGGGATCCTGAACTGTATAGGACAGGAGGAGGCTAGATGATAGCAAGCAGGCAACCTGCACCACCATGCCTGGCTGTTCACACTGGGTGCTGAGGAGCCAAATTCCAGTTCTCAAGCTTGCACAGCAAATGCTTTACCCACNGAGTCATTCCCCATAAATCATAAATCCATGTTTGTACCTCCACTACAATCCAGCAGCATCAAATTCATTCTGGCCTTCCCTCTTTCCTTATTTATAAATGCCTGCAGCTATAAAATGCTATTCTCATTCATCTATACATATAAATGCATCTATTGTTTTTAGGACTTACATTTTAATTATATGTATTTAATTGTGNGTGCATGTGTCTGTGTGTGGGTATGTGCATGTGGGTGTGGGCATCTGTGGAGGCCAGTGACACTGGGATCATTACAGGCAGTTGTGAACCACCTGGAGTGAAGTCTGGGATTCGGTCTCAGGTCCTCTACAAGAACAGTAAGCTCTCTTGACTGCTGGCCATCTCTCAGGCCCTGTTTTGTTCTTTAAGACAAGATCTCATGTAGCCTAGTCTGGCATCTGATATCCTACGTAACTAAGAGTGCCATGGGACTCCCCACCCTCCTCCCTCCCTCTCCCAAGCCCAGGGTGACAAGAGTGCACCACCTCACTCAGTTTATGGTTCTTTTTTTAAAAGTCCTGTGTGCTAGAGACACTTAACCACATGCTGTGTATGCCTCCTTCAACATGCTCCAGAGGAGACATGGGAGGGGAAATGACACTGACCAGCTGCTGAAGCTGGGCGACAGCCATATGGATGTGNATTAGTTTTTTCCCCTACTTTTGTGTGGGGTTCAGAAATCCCAGGACATAAAGCAAGATTTCTACCTCGTAAACTGGTCCAATCTCATAATTTGTGAAAAATGCAATTGACGGTTTAGCCAGAAACACAGGGGTATCTGCACAGCTGTGGGAGAGAANGGGGAAGAAAGTCTGTGAGTGTCACCTGTCTGACCCAGTGTAAAGCAGTGACTGCTTCAAGTGATGGCCCACGCCCACAGTCCCAGCTCTCGGGAGATGGAGGCAGGACTGCCAGAAATTTGAGGCCACCTCTGCTAGTCCACTCCCTCTCAAAAAACCAAAAGTAAAGAAATAAACTCATCTACGCCATCAAAGGCATTCACAATAGGCTGTCCCTTGGGTTTTCTGGTTGGTGTTTGTTAAGCAGGTTATAAAATATTTTAGGGGTGAAGAGATGACTCAGCAGCTAAGAGCACACACTGCTCTTGTAGAAGGCCCAAGCTTGGTTCCCTGGACCCACATCGTCAGGCAGCTCACAACCACCTGAGAGGATTAACTGGAGAGGAAGAGGCTCGTGGTGAATGTGGGCAGTCTCACCCCACAGGCTGGGCCACTAACACAGAGTGAAAGGGGAAAAGGCAGGAAGCCAGAGGAACAACCCCTTCCCCCATGTCTAANGACCACAGAGTGAACTGTTGTGGTCCACCACATCCTGCTGGCCATGATGGACTGAACCCTCTGAAGCCGGAGCCCAAATCTTATCTTCCCTTTCCCACAATGTTCTTGTTAGGTATTTTGTCATGGCCATGAAAAAAGTAACCAATACACTGTGGAAAGGNCACATGACCATGGACTCCCCAGCCCCAGCTCACTCAGATGCCCATAAGAAGCCCACACCAGCCCCAGGGCTCTAGTCCTCTATCTTTTTTTTAGATTTATTTATNATGTACACAGTGCTCCGCCTGCATGCTTGCCTGCCCGCCAGAAGAGGGCGCCAGATCTCATTACAGATGGTTGTGAGCCACCATGTGGTTGCTGGGAACTGAACTCAGGACCTCTGAAGAGCAGTCAGTGCTTTTGCCTCTGAGCCACCTCTCCAGCCCTATTTCTGACTCTTGATAGGTGAGAAAGCACAACCCCAGGCCTCTGAGGGTCGAAGGCCATACCTGTGGGTCACCCTGAGGGCATGCTTTCCTCTGAGACACTGCCTTGGCTTGCCAAAGTCTAGAGACCTCCTTAGACAGATCCAGANCCTTCCCACCTCACTCTAGAGGGTCAGAGTTCCTGGGATTCTCAGGGAAGAGCACACCTCCATCCCGGCTCTGCACTCAGGGATCCTCCTCTTCTCTCTGGCTTCCTCGAAGGGATGATCAGAGACTTGCCTCCATGTGGTGTGTTAGGTGGGAAAAACCGCGGGTTTTTCAGGAAATGATTCCGATTCTCCATCCTGGCAAGCAGAAGTCTCTCCAGGCCCCTCTGTGGCACCTGTAAGTGTTTCGTCCACTTCTTATTCTTCGGTGTACTTGCCNTCTTTGAAGAACATGGAAGTGCAGTTAATAACAGGTAAGGGACAGGGAGCCAGCACAGACTCCGTGTTCATCTGGACCACTTCTCTTTGCCCACCTCCCTGCACCCATTGTCCCAACATAATTCAGATCTAACCTTGTCAGTGACTTTGGTCCCTTGACTGGCCTTATGAACTGAGGTCCAGCTGTCTGTGGTGCACTCAAACTCATCAAATTGGACTGGCTTCTTGCAGGACTCTTCAGCCGTCCTGTCCCGCTTTGCCTTTAGCATGAAATGCCTCTCACAACTAAGTGTCAGTTTTAAATACCTAGGGGTGGAGGTGCCTGTGGCACCAAGGAAACACACATGTTAGCTCTACCACAGCAAGGAAGCCGATGCTTCTAAGGTGACCAAATAAAATCAGAGCCACAGTCAGGTCATCTTCTCTTCAAAGCTTTCACAGGCACAACACCAAATATTGCTATTCACTGTATGAGTTATTCCTAGGACTTATCCNGCGTATTTGAGATAGGGATAGAGGTGAAAATATCTTTCCATTTTCCAGAATGGTTAATTAACAAAAACAAGTGGACCACTGCTAAACACATACC
The DNA here is from genome assembly GCA_001675575.1 of Neotoma lepida. Taxonomy (NCBI): domain Eukaryota; kingdom Metazoa; phylum Chordata; class Mammalia; order Rodentia; family Cricetidae; genus Neotoma; species Neotoma lepida. The sequence continues at coordinate 1,476,738 of LZPO01044062.1, forward strand.
CCAAGTGTGAGCAATTCTTTAAAAAACCTCATGTGAGGAATCAGCATTTGTGTTAGTTTTTTATGTCTCTAAGACCATGCCCCCAAGGCTGGATGATGACTTCTGTTGCTAGCAAGGAGGCAACGAAACTTCACCTCTTCCTTCCCACCACCACCCCGGTTTTATACAATGCCCAGTAAACCTTCAAGGAGTGAGTGCCATCCTTATTTACCTGCTAGGTAGTGAGTATCCAACTATAAAGTACTAAAAGTGGGGCAGCCTCTCAGCACAGCTGATTCTGCCGACGTGTTCTAACCTTCTCTATGTGGTTCTCTCTTTCTCATCACCACCTTCACTCAGGTCCCTGGATCTGAATCTTCCCACCCCAAACAGGGACAGCTGCAAAGNTCCAAAAAGATCACCACAGGGTTCCAGTCCCTGGGGCTGCTGGGAGCTTGTCTTTCCAGTCTGGCACAGTTAAACAATGCTGATGCTAGGTACACAGGACTCACAGTGACATTTCTCCNCCTATACAATGACCCTTACAAAATCTACATCCTTGTGTAAGCCTGCACACATTCACACCTGTTCACTCTCAGGTCTTGCCTTCCTGATTAGAAGAAACTGGCCCAGCATCACAGTCGTCCCCCCCCCCACACACACACACACACACACACACACCTGTCTCTTATACACATCTAGATGTGTATAAGAGACAGTCAACATTGTCCGTCCCCTAGCCCATCCTTTCTAGTCTTTTCCTGAGTGGGGCTGACCTTGGTCCACTCTGCCTGCATCAGGAATTCAATCATTTGCTTATCCGAGTCTTCAGCCCCTCCCTTTGCTGGTTCATTCAACTACACCTAAACATGTTTGGATTTTTAGGGGCTGGGCAGCCACAGGGCATCCAATCCCATGCGGGGGGAGCTGTGACTTTTGCCTTGAAAGCATCAAGCTAGTGAAAAAGAGACAACCCAGATGAAAGCAGTCCAATACACTAAACGACTAAAGAAAGGGAGGGCAAGCCAGCCATGAGGGGATAGTGAGGGTGGCTGAGGTAGGCTGATATCAAGGGATGCCCCTGCACCCTACCACAGTGCTTGAGGACAGATACCTTTGGGCGCTGGGCAGAATGGCATGGGATCGCTGTAGTAATCCTCTACACAGATTAAGCGATGTTTCTGCAGCACCTCATTGTCTATGCACCACCTGAAGACCGTCTTCACTGCAGAGAAGGGAACAGGACAAAGGCATTGAGGCCAGACCCAGGGAGAAGCAGCTGAACCCAAACCTCTGTGCTCCACGCTTCCACTTCCCAAGCATATTCTCAGAGCTGTAATGAAGCTGAGATTTAAGAAACTAATGGTCAAAGGTTTCTCAGCCACTCAGGGAGGCCAACAACTAGGCAAAGCTGTGCACGGGGTTACTGAGGTAAACTACTACTATACACGGAGTCTGCGATGGCATAAGACAAAGTGCGGTAGATGCAATGTCAGCCCCAGTCCTTCACCCTTCTGTGTATGTCTGCTCTTTCCAATGTCACTAGAGACATTTGGCTTTGATGGTGGTAAGGGTTTGAGATGTGCTTGCACAGTGATCTCTGGCCATCAAAGAGAAGGGCTTCTTTGTCCCTTCATCTCAGACATCAGCATAAACGCTACGTGGAGAACAGCTGAGTCCAATCTACAGCAAGCAATAAATAAATAGAGAGTCAGCTAACTCCCACTGACCCAGTGACGCATCANAAAGTCACAGTGACANATCACAAAGTCATTAATGGAGTGGAAGTTGGTGTTTATGGTTGGTGAGCCAAGAAATAATAGTAAACACACACATACACTTATATATATAGTTTACACTTATATATATATATAGTTTACACTTATAAATATATATATACATATATATATTTTTAACACTAGTGTCTAGAAGCACTAACTAGAAATGGATGGTAAGTGATGTGAGGGAGATGTGATCTCACTCTGGGAGAGGTGAGAAGGGTTTTGTTAAAATGGACTTTCACTGTTTCACTGTATTTGNACTACTTTTGTTTGTTATTGTGTGCTGGAGGGACACATGTAGGTGCTGCAGTGCATGTGTGGAGGCCAGAGGACAAGTATCAGCCNTCAGCTGATCTCCTATTACACGGGTCCTGAGGACCGAACTCTAGTTGTGAGGCTAGGCAGCAAGTGAGCCATCTCGCCAGATTTGTATGTTAGAGTAGTTAAAAACTGGTACCCAAACTGAGAAGACCTGACAGTTTCCATGTCCCTCTGCCCCTGTGCATGCATAGCCCCCCCAATACTGGCATCCTCCACAGAACCACACACTTGCTACAAACGATGAGCCTACACTGACATTGCCATCACACAAAGTCCATGTCTTAAGGGAGAGNTCACCGTTGGTGCTACAGTCTGTGTCTAAACAAGTCTACATTGCTAGGAGTAGGGGGAGCCTTCGNCTGCTGTATTAGAAGTTCCTTTAGGGGTTGGGAATGAAGATCGGTTGGTAGAGTAATTGCCTGGCATGCATAAAACTCTGGGGCCAATCCCAGCACCCAGTGGTGAAGGAATACCTGCTTCTGCCCTCGTGGGTGCTGCCAAGGATCCCAGGGTTTGGCCTAAAGTTAACCATCGGAGCCTGAGGCAGAAGCCACTCCCAGCACAGCAGATGCAAAGGACTGAGTATTAGGTATTACAGGAAGAGGAAGAAGAGGCCAGGGGAAGCAGAAGTTTCTCAATAAGTCATCTGAAGGCAGCTCCAAAATGGACAGCCAGNGTTGGAGAGAGGGCATGACTAAGGGAGCTTGCTGTTCCTGCAGAGAGTTGCATCTGGTGGCTCACAAACCACCTGAAACTCCAGCTGCTGGGGATCTGACACTCTCTTCTGGCCTCTGAGGGTACCTGCACTCATGTGCATATACCCATACAGACACATATGTATAAACAATTAAAGATCAATCAACAAACAAACATCAAAAAAGCTGATAGCCAGCAAATCACTTACAAGCTACTACTTTGTTTGTTTGTTTGAGTGTTTTTGTTTTTTCAAGACAGAGTTTCTCTGTGTAGCTTTGACTGTCCTGGAACTCACTCTGTAGACCAGGATGGCCTTGAACTCACAGAGATCCATCCATCTGCCCCTGCCACCCAAGTGCTGGGATTAAAGATCTGTGCCACCATTGCCAGGAAAGCTACTACTTCTTGAGGCTTTCCTTCCAGAACTCCCCAGGGTGTTTTCTGATGGACCCNGGGACCACAGACAAGGTGCACTTTTGAGAGTGAAGTCCCTGACCCCCTTGGCAGGGAAGACTTTGGTGGGGAATAATAGCAGTGCCGAGTGGACACAATCCAGCCTAGTTCTTAGGGACTTTGGTGATGGCCACGTGACAGGGAGAAGGATCTTCTCCTTTCCTCCCTCTTTCTCAGTGCTCAAAGGCTGTAGGAGGTCAGAGTGGTTTCTTTGTTCCTTTGTTCTTTAAGTTGGCATATAAAATAATGGACTTCTTTATGATATTTTTACACACATATCATTGTACATCTTCTTCAAAGCAGTTTTTAAAAAGATTTTTAAGTGTTTGTATGC
>LZPO01044190.1:4227-14597 GCA_001675575.1 Neotoma lepida
ACACATACACACACACACACATACACACACACCTGTCTGGGCTGATAGGTGCAGCCAGCTCAAGACAAACTACAAGGAGAAGTCAGGGAAATAAAATCCCTCACACACACACACACACACCCGTCTCCCCTCAAATCTGCTGAGGCTCCTATTTAGCCAAATAGCCTCCCAGGAAGGGTGGACTACCGATCTGGTGCGGCAGAGGAAATTATCGGACACNCTAAATAAACAAAATTGAACCACGAATGGCTAAATGGTGACCAGATGGAATCAAACTAAGGGTCATTCAATTCCTCGAACCTGGGGACTATTAAAACCCTGTTGATCTCTAATAATTCGCTTTGCATTTCTAGGAAGACCTCAAGCTTTTGCTTCNTGACTGGATTGTTCAAATCTGAGTGCCTGTGACTCATGCCAACAGAAAAGCCTCCCATTTTCTCTTTGATTCTCAATGTTCTCTCATCTGAGTATTCTGGCATGTGGCAATTTCTTTCCCACAATCTGGCTATATAGGAGATCTCAGGCAAACAGACATTTGGGTCTCANCAGGGAACTCTGGCAGCAGGCTCTGTGGGTCTCCCCTCTCCAGTGGCCTGAGAGAATGTTACAGTNTACTCTTAGGGAAGAGATGGGTGGGAAAATCAGGGAGGGCAAAGGTANGGAATTTGTTGGAAGAAACCACAGATNAAGACTAGAGACAGAGTTCTATCTGGGGGTGGAGAGATGCCTCAGCAGTTAAGACCATGTATATACTACTCTTGTNCAAGACTGGAGTTCAGTTCCCTGAACCCACATCAGGTGGCTCACACCAACTCTAGCTCCAGGGGATATAATATCTCTATCTTAACTGGCACCTGTCCTCACATGCACATATGCACACATACACATATGATTAAAATTACAATTATCCTTTTTCTAAAAATCTAACTGCCCAAGAACTGGCCCCTCCCCTTGCTCATCATTGCAAGGGATGAACTNGCCAGGGCAANGCTGGAGAGCTCACCCTGGTGGTGAGGACAANGGAGACCTGGCAGGCTGACCAACCCTGCAACTACNCAGGCCCAGAAGCAGGGTTATGAGTTGGCNCACCCCAACATCCACCCCATATGTGATCTGCGGGAACACATGAAGGGGTCAGTCCTATAGACCCAAAGCTGCAGGATCTCTACCACACAAGGCAACAACAGGATATCCAAGAGGAATCCTAGTGAGGGCCCAGCATGGAGAGTGTAACAGAAACCAGAGGCCTTNAACCAAACCAATGACTCTTTGCAATGAACCCATGCAAGTAAAGCTGTATGGATAAAAGGGTTTACTTCGTGACTCGCTGTGTCACACTATAGTTTCCATGGAGAGATTTTTCCTTTTTTTTCTCTTTTTCTCTTAAATTTTATTTTATTTTGGGGGAGAGGTTGCAAGGGCAGACAGAGGATATGAAGGGACAGGGAAATGAATGGGATGGAGATGCATGATATGAAAGACACAAAGAAGAAATAAAAAGAAAGTTTTTTAAAAACTTAAAACAAAAAAATCCACCTGCCCTAAGCAAACTTCTCACCCTTTGAAAGAAGCCTACAGACACTAGTGGTAGACCAAGCTAGCAGGACAGCTGCAGCTTCTGAAGCCACTGACAGCAGTAGGGTAGGGCTCTGTCCTAAATTCTCATCTGCAGTCCTGCTAAGATGGGTCCTAAGAACAAGAGTTACATGCTATGACTTGAGCTTCCAAGGGTCTCAAGGACTCCAAATATCTCCCCAATGTACTGAAATTCCTTTTGAAGTTTCCATCATTTGAGTAACTCGTTTATGCTGAGAACCTGCTTCTANAAGTCTTCTGCTAANATGTGCANGATTGCCTGAAAAAGCNTGATGCTTTTTGGCTACTCTTTTGGTTTTCTTCAGCATCTTTTTTTCTTTGCCGTGTTTGGAGACTGTCCAATCTGAGCATCTGCAGAAGCACAGCCCCTCACCCCCTTTTAAAAATCATCTCACCTCGAGGTACATCATATGTTCAGTTCAGTGCCNATCCTGTGGTCAGCCAGGCAGGGTCACAGGACCTATGGTCAGGACTCGCTCTAGGCTGTGCATCAGCTAGTGGCACAGGAGAATTTAGTGGACAGTAGCTGGTGGCAGTGACAATGACTCTGTAGCCCTGGCAGCAGTGTGAACTGTGAGCTGGTTGCAGTCACATTCTCAATGTCATTGTTTCCGGCATGGTTTAGACTGTGGCCCTAATGGTGACGTGTCATCCTCTGTTCCCACCCACTTTCCAAGGCGATCCTCAGCCTCCCCAGAGTGNTCAGAACTTCCCAAGATCCTTTTGCTTAAATTCCTACGATGCTTTAATCAAGCAGAATCAACCTTTTTTGTGAGATACTCAAAGCCCTCAACTGACACAAGACTGGCTGACTAACTTGAGACCAGCCACAGATAAGTTCCTCTGTCAATTTTTTTCCCCCCAAAACAGGGTTTTTCTGTGTAGCCCTGGCTGTCCTGGAACTCGCTCTGTAGACCAGGCTGGCTTCGAACTCAGAGATCCACCTGCCTCTGCCTCNGGAGTGCAGGGACTAAAGGCGTGCGCCACCACTGCCACCTGGCTGAGTTCCTTTGTCTGAGTAGCTGGTCATCACTCTGGAAAACAGCAGGGCCCCGGGGAATGGGTCTTTCCCTGGTTTTGTGAGCAGTGGCTGAGAGAGCTCGCTTGGCAGGACAGGGCAGAGGCTTTAAGGCAGCGTTGGGAACATAGGGCGCACTCGGCAAGGGTTACACGGGATGTGTCAAGCCACTGATAGGAAAGGTGGGTGACTGTAAGGGCAAAATCTAATGGCATCTGAGGGTTGCCACTGATGCCATGGAATATGGTGATTTACTGGGATGGATGCATAGAACATTTGAGGGAAACTTCTGTTTCACCAAGTTAAGACCATCGATGTTCTCTTTGATTTGCCTTGACAGTTCTGCCTGACATTAGTCTACACAGTAACAGAAATCAGTTTCTGTCTCCTCAGTTGCCCTCTCCACTTTGTATAATTCTTTTATGACTTAGAAAGTGGAGATGAGAAGCGACAAGTGTGTAAACTCACACTTACCAAAAGCATAGGGACTGTGACTTTACATTGTCCCCAANGGAGGAGCACAGGAATATTCTAGTTTTCTTGGAAGAATGCAGGGAGAAAGGACTCCAGGAGCCCAGTGCTGAATGTTACTACTGTGATTGATGTGGCGTGGGAAGGTCCACAGGTAGCAGGCTTTGACTTCCTTCCTTTCTGCATTCCTCTGCTTTTCCTCAGAGCAAGCACGGCCTCTGGGTCACAGACAGGGGGAANTCGGCCTGAGTTACCATTCTCTCAGCTTGTCCATGGAAGCATCATGTGTGCCCACTAGAGACTCCAGACGTGAACCCAGAGCACTTGGAAAGGGCCCTGCCAGTGGCCCTTTCTCACTGCAGTGGCTATCAGCCATCACCAGAGTGGGGAGGTCACATCCGGTGCTACACTCTCCAGCAGGATGCTGGCTCTCACCCTCCTGGGACATGCAGTGGGAGATGTATTTATTGTCAAGTAGCATCAGACTGTCACCCTTTGCTTCCATGGATGTCACTAAAGGTCATTGAAAATAATCCAAAGGAAACCATCACAGGACATTACACAAGATGCATTTGATTTTAAAAAAATATTTATGAGCTGTGCCCTTTATTCTAACAGAATGTCACTTAATAAATATTTCACCAAGATGTTGAGGATAAATCACAGGGGTAGGAGAGAATTTAATGGGACGAAAGATGGAAATTTTTTAAATTTTAATTTAACCTTCAATATGTCACACCCGGCCTCTGCAGATGTGAAGACCCGTCACAGAAAAGCATCCTTATGTGCACAGATCAAATTTCTAACCTTGGCACAAAGGTCAGTATATGGAGGACCAGTGACACCGGCTCTTGATGACCTGAAGCAAAGGCTTCTTAAAAGTGAGGAAGATGACAGTACAGGCCACCAGCAGAGTGAGGCAGCTGGGTAGAATGAGGACGAGGTAGAACAGGCCAGTGTCCACCTGCCCCCACTTACAGTCCTGAGGCATGCCTTTGAGCTCCACCACACGAATGATCTTGGAAGACAGGTTGCAGGTGACCATGGCCAAGTCTGCAACAGTCTTGAAGTGCTGTAGGGCCCCCCATCCCTCCACCCCACAGCAATCATAAGGGTTCTGGCTGAGGTAGATGGCCTGCAGACTCCTCAGTGGCTGCTCAGACACAGCCCTCTGAGGAAAGGCTGTGAGGAAGTTTCTGCGGAGGTCAAGAGTCCGAAGGGCCAAGCTGCCGCTGAACCTTGGGAAGCTGGTCAAGGAATTTCCTGAAAGATCCAGCTCCCTCAGATTCCCAAACCCAGAGAAGTCCATCTCTGCTGTGCCAGAACTGAGGCCCACGTTCCTGAGCGCCAGGACCTGTAACGTAGGGGCAACAGCCCAGAGAGGGCTGATGCTTCCATTTAGAATCCCCCAGTTGCTAGACAGGTCTAAATGAGTGAGGGACGTACCCTGGAATGGGCAGTCTTGTAATGCCTTCAGGCCGCAGCCCTCCAGGGAAAGGCTCTTCAAGGAGGCCATGTTTCTGAAATCCACACAACTGGAGGGCCCCGCCCAGTCTAAGGGCACCATCTGGGGACAGAGTGAGATCTGGTTGTGGCTCAGGTCAATTGTAGTGATGTTGCTGGCNTTGTCGAAAAGGCCAGTGGGGACTCCCAGGAGCTGGTTGGAGCTCAGGTTGAACACTTGGAGGTTCTTGAGGCAGTCGGTGAGCCCCGGAGCGAGGCGCAGCTCCGTCAGCTGGTTTTGGCTCAGATCTAGCTCNGTGAGCGCTCCCGGGGGCTCNTGCTCCCGGATGTGGAGCATCTTCAGGCAATTTTGGTTGAGGNTCAGGTGGGAAAGGGATGGGGCTTTCTTTAGGAAACCGTCTGGCAGGTGCCGGAACTGGTTTTGGCTCATGTCCAGGAAGCGAAGCGCTGACAGGTCGCTGGAGGCAAACTCTTCCCAGAGGTTGACAGTGGTGATATTAGTCACATTGCCATCCACAAGAAGGAACTGGGCCACCATCTCCTGTGGTGAAGAGGTGTTATAGAGGTCCCTGTAGAAACCCATGCTGTTGTCCCGTAGCAGGAGGGTGTGCAGCTTGCTGCACTGGGGCAGGAGAGGGAAAAAGAGCAGCTGGTTGTGAGACAGGTCCAGCACCTCCAGTTCAAAGGCCACCTNCTCCCTGGCTGCCATGAACCACTCCAGGATGTTATAACTGACATTGAGGAACCGCAACTGTGTGAGGCTGAAGTCCACAATGCACGGGAGGTTGTTGTAGGCAAGGTTGAGACGCCTCAGTTCAGTCAAGCCATCAAAAGCACCACCCTCAATCTCAAAGATATAGTTTCTCTGCAAATCCAGCTCCCTGAGGTGCTCCAGGCCCTCAAAGACAGTGTCATCGAGCCTCATGAGGGTATTCCTTGCCAAAGACACAGCCTCTAGCGAGGAGAGGTTCTGAAGCATGACGGCTGCCATGTCTTCAGTCAGGGAGTTTCCAGACAAGTCTAGGCTCCGAAGTCCTAACAGGGTGTGGAGAGCTGCCGCCGTCTCCTTGTAGTTCTGAGAGAGACGGTTGTCTGCCAGACCCAGGCTGCGTAAGTGGTCTTGCCCTTGAAAGGCGTAGTGGCCAATACGGTCCAGGTGACAGCTGTGCAGGCTNAGGTTCTCCAGGTGTGGGTAGGCCTGNAGGGAATGATTCCACAGGACCTTGAGAGGGTTGGTATCCAGAATGAGCATCCAGGGATGTGAAGGGAGGCTTCTGGGTACCGAAGCAAGGTTCTGCCCCCGGCAGTCAGCGACTCCATCCACCTAGGTCCAAAAACACATGAAATTTAGGCCCAGAAATGTAGTTTGCAAAAGCAATTAGCTAGCCAAAAGATGTTAGTTAAGTGTCCAGGAAAAAAAATTGTTAGGAAGAACAATATCATTGCTTCCTATAGGCTGGTCGGTGAGTCAAAGCACGTCTTACAAGTGAGTACCAAATGGCCCAATCTCCAAGGACAAAGTGGAATGAGGAGAAAAGTCCCAAGGAAAGGACGACACCCAGATTTGGAGCCAGCACTCAAGTCTGGACTTCTACTCTGCAGTATGTTGATTTGACCCTGAGCAAGGAACTAACCTCTTACAGTCTCAAATTCTTTACCTGGTTATTAAAATAGAACATAATAACTAAAAAATTGATGCTATATTGAAATATAAAAAATGAAAAGGANCTGGGAATGGTGGCTGTACTCAGTACCCAGGAGGCAGAGGCAGGTGGATCTTTGTGAGTTTGAGGCCATCCTGGTCTAGAGAGAGAGTTCCAGGCCAGACAGGACTATACAGAGAAACCCTGTATCAAAAGAAGAAAAAAAGGAACTCAGATAATCTCAGCTTCTCCCTCAGATAAAAGTCACTAATCATTATATTTGTAACTTGCTCATAGGTTTTTTCTGAGTGTGATTGCTTATGTAAATCACATTTATTAAGGCTAATAAGTGTTGGCGTGTCAGCTGTAATTACCAGTGTGCGCTAATTAATTAAGCTGCTAGTTGTTGAGCACTTGAGGATTTTTTGTTGTTGTTTTTTAAATTTCAGCATAGACATTAGAATGAATCTGCCAGGTTCCTTCCTACCTCCATCCCCCCTCCCAAAGCCCACTGCATTTATGATGGGATTGCATTAATGTGTGGAGAACTGACATTTTTACAAATTGAATCTCTGCACTGAGACTGATGTTATCTCTNTATTTTCTTATGGCCTCTCTAGAGACCACTGTGCTTAGTGACTTTCCTCAGCCTGTGATGGACCCTGTCCCTCCACAGTTGCTGTAGTCAAAGGGGGTTCAGACCTTTGGAATTCCCACCAAAGTGTTGCAAAGGACCATGTGGTCACCNGAGCACACAGGAAACTTTACCATGCCCATTTTATGCCTGAGCTTTCAGACTCCTCAAGTCATGAGGGCCAAAGGAAGTCCATTCTTTGACCNCCTCGGTGGTCAAGTCTCAACCACTTTCCACCAGGCAGAGAGTCCAGANGGAGCCCTGAAAAGTGGCTCAAGATCTCANACTTTATTCCTTCTCTTCCTATGCCTGGTGACCCCCAAATAGCTACTATGATAAGTCACTTGTTGCCTCTGTAAGGGAATGGTGGCAGTCACATGTAGCTGGTGGCAGTCACATGTAGTCACACGATAATTGGTAAAAACACACATGGCACTCACTACGTATCAAGCATCATCATAGAGAGTGCTTGTTATAAATCAATCACCAAAACAACCCANTCTCATGATATCATTGATAGAAATTATTATTGTTACTATCATTATTATTATTGTTGATAGGTCTCATGTAGCCCAGACTGGTCTTGAATTTGAAATGTAACTGAAGCTGGCCTTGAACTCTTGACCCTCTTGCCNCNACCTCCTTGAATACTGGGTTGACAGGTGTGCGCCACCATAATCAGCAGATATTATTAGTATTGCTTCTATTTTATAGATGAAGAAACTGGCACAGAGTGAATTCAGGATCACCAGTTAAGCAGTGGTTTTTAAGATTAATCAACTTTAAGAACACTGTCTTTCCCTGGCACCAAATACACTGAAAAAAAAATTCTTGAATGTAAGTATTAAGCCTGGCTTCCAATTTGTCTTTCTGGTTATTGGGCTTGAAGACTGCTTATTAGGCACATGTTTCTCAAGAAGATGTTTGATATCCTCAGTTGTAGGCAAATTTCTGGAGTTGAGCTCAATGGTGACCTAAATCTATCTTCATGCGCAGGTAGGAAGTCTTCAAAAGACAGCCGTGAAGGCCCAGAACACCCCGCCTCTGGACTTTCAGAAGCTTAAGCTTGGTCATGAGTATCGTTNTGCANTACAGTTTGGGTAGCATGCTCTCTGCAGGACCGCTGAAGCAGCTGTGTTGGCTNACACATGAACTCGCAAGCAGGACTTCTCCAGTGTTGATGTGTCTCCCTCGGTGACTCTGGTGGGGCCTGGAACTTCCTGGTTCTTCCTAAGTGCCATCTTGAAAATCTTCTGCTAAAGAGCAGTAAGCACACTGCGCTGGGNAGGTACACACTGAGTCAGATTCATTCACTCGACGCCCTCTTCGACTGACAAGTCATCAGCTTTCCAAGCAGACCAAGCAAGCCTCAGGGGCAAAAGAGAGATCGAAATCCAAGGAGAAACTCACCATCTTGCAGCCTCCTTGGGAAGCTGCAGCGGCCGCCCCTCTTCCGTGCCTCCATTCCACANCCAAGAAGTGAAAACCCAGGCAGAGCCAAAGGGGCAGGATCTCCATCTCAAGCGCAGCACTGTGGACAGAGACCAGGACAAATTGAGTAGGACAGGTTAGCCAAGAGGGCTGCTCAGCATTGGCAGAAGGGGCCAGCTAGCTCCCGCANGGATCTTGTTGGAGGCCCACAACTACAAGGAGGTAGAAAACCACAAATTATTCAAGTTTCTCTGTTCAGCCAATGCATTCGACCTTTTGCTGACTCCATTGGCAAGAACTCATTTTCATTTTGCCTGTGCCATTCAATGGGCAGGTGGCTGACCTCTGAAACCCCAAAGGGGCAGGACAGAGGATGCAAAGGACTTGGTTGAGTACCAGGCCTGAGGTCACTGAGTGTTTCCTGTGCTTTGCCTTTCTGCAGTTTTCTTCTCTGAGGCTCATCTCTGTCTGATGCATACATGAGCTCGAGATATATGCCATGAATGAATGAATGAATGAATGAATGGATGAATGAATGGACAAAGGAAGGATACACTAGGATAGAAACACTGACTGTAGCCTCTGGACTTAGACATATTAATTACCTTGTTGAAAGAAGGCTTTTGGGCCGGGCAGTGGTGGTGCACGCCTTCAATCCCAGCACTCAGGAGACAGAGGCCAGTGGATCTCTGAGTTTGAGGCCAGCCTGGTCTACAGAGTGAGTTCCAGGACAGCCAGGGCTACACAGAGAAACTGCCTCAGCAAACAACAACAACAAAAAAAAAAAAAAAAAAAAAAAAAGAAGAAAGAGAAAAAGAAAAAGAAAGAAGGCCTTCAGAAATATGTCCACCACATTGGTTAGCTCATTTAAATATGGCCTTTCAAAAAAAGAAATGTTTATATTTTCATCTGGACAAGGGAAAATAAACCTTGAGAAAATGCAAAAGCAATCTTTGGATAGATTAAAAAGTTCTGAAGTGTGGTTATAGCCCTCTTGTCTGGCCAGTGCAGAGAGAACATTGGTCATGGAAGGCTTGAAGTGACACAGCCATCAACAGAAGTCTCCGATAAAGAGGTCAGGGGAACAAAGGTCCAGGAATAATACTGGTCTATCCAGGGTTCCAAATGGACTGGACTGAGAGAAACCCAGGTCCCCTTTCTGAGCTCCAGAGTGGGTAACAGGGAGTTTTCCCCCTTTAGATGTAATTCCATGGACAACCCTCCAAGTGTGAGACCTGACAGTCCAGTGGCATCCCTGCCCTCCTCCACCCCCATCGGAAGCAAGCACCTGGTCCAGCATTCCATCTGCTGCATCCTTGCCGGGATACCCCCCATGAAGGACCACAGGGCAGCTCTTCAGTCTCCCCCTGGGTCAGCAGCACCATGCTAACATGAACCTCTTCACCTTTGGCTCCTGCTTTGCTCTCCTCCTAGCGTGTTAAGCATCCCAAAGGGTAACTTAACATCCTGGTTAGATTTGAATGTTCAAGGTGAAAACAGACTATCAGAAAAACCAAGTGAAACCACACATATCAGCCTCAGCTTTCACTGGAGGCCAGGCCGGTTCTCTGTGCCACAGAAACAACCTGGGATCAGCCCTTGACAGCCTGTGGGAATCCCTTCCAAGGCCCTCTTCTCATTCCTGCACCTGTGCAGGAATTATTACCTCCCGGCCAGCACAGGGTACAGATGGCATATGCAGAGCCATCTGGACTCCTGTCCTCAGCGTCCTCCGGCACCCTCCCACACACACACACAAACACCCCTGAAACTTTGGGCTCCCGGCCCATCCTGGGATAAGGTTGCCAGACTAGTAAACGCCAAGGACACTAACAAATTGTTCACTCACGTTCTCACCTCACCGAATGTCCTGCGGCTCATGGAGGAGATGGGGAAATGGGAATTGTCTACACAGTAAGTCTTTTTTTTCTCCACTTCCTGTCATGCGTGGGCTGCTCCACGCAGCTGTACACCGAATACTGACAAACTAAATTTCAATGTGTGAAGAACACAACACTTCAGACTGGCATGCTAGATAAGCCTGGGTCACTACACCCTGTGTAATTTTAATTTGTGAGACACTAAAATGTTTGCAAAATTTAAAGGTATTCTC
>LZPO01044190.1:18821-39796 GCA_001675575.1 Neotoma lepida
GCTCTTCCAGAGGTCCTGAGTTCAATTCCCAGCAACCACATGGTGGTTCACAACCATCTATAATAAGATCTGGTGCCCTCTTCTGATAGGCAGGGATACATGCAGACAGACAGAACACTATATACGTAATAAATAAATCTTAAATAAATAAATAAAAAGCCTTTTAAAGAGACAGAAGGGGCTGGTGGATTTTGATCCAGGTCCTCAAAGCTATCCTGTGTTTCTGTCTGTCTCATCTCCGCTATCCTTCTATCTACAAATTCCTTATTCCTCTCTCCTCCTCATAGGAACCCTGTAAAAGGTAGGAGCTGGCCTCCCACACAGATGGAGTGACATGGGCAGCCGGCCGGGGAAAGCCATGAAATAGCCCCAAAACATTTGTCAAATACGGATGTCAAGATGTCTCCGGAGCAAATGTACCAGGTCTGGCCAGCCTCTACCCTAGCCTCCATTTGAAAGGAGGCTTACGGGCCACACATTGATCTCTTCCTAGAGCCAGCAACTGCTTCAAGCGCTTACTACCTACTCAGACTCCATGTGGTCAGGGCCAGCCCATCCAAACCCACAGAGGTCAGCTTACTTTATCCAGTCTACGGCCACAGAAAGCATCTAGCCACAGATCTTCAAAACTGCAAATGTGTTCCCACTGAGAGGTAACAACTGGCTCTTATGTGTCTCACTGTGGCTGGCCTTGGGTTCCCAGGATCCCTCTGTATATGAGAAAATAATCTCTTCAGACACCCGACCTGTATTGCATTAGTTTCTCAGTTCCTTTCACAGATCCCCCCACCAGTGACTTCTGCAAGAGTAAGGGCCAGCCACCATGCTTCTTCAAGAGGAACCAGGAAAGGACTGTGTAAAGGAGGGGGACTTGGACTAAGGCCTAGTCCCATAGCTGACTCCTTTCCAGTAGTGGCCACAGGTGACAATAACCCATCAAAAGGTTGGGTCAAGACAGAAGTAAACAACGCAGGAGCAAAAGCTTTGTCTTCATAAGGAAATGCCAAGGGTTTCCGTTCAAGTGCATGGAATCAGGGACTACCACAAGTACCTCCACAGCCTTCAGCAGTCCCCTCTCCCCCGACTCAGGGGGCAGACCCATGTCTTGGTGAAGCCAGGTATCGTCTGAACCAATGGCAAGTGGAGGTCTTCTGTGCAAATGGGGTCAGTGTGGAAAAACGTAAGATGAAGGAGCTATCCCATCTCCCAGTCAAGGGAGACAGACGCCTGTGGATCTTGGGCTTCCTGGGGGAGGTGACTACCCTGAGTCCATGGGTCACTATGCACAGAGACCACAGAGATGAACCATGCCTAATTTTATCCTGGAGTGGGAATGAATACACCTACTCTCCAACACGGTTTCTTTGAGAAGGCATAAAGGAGCAACGACTGACAGGAACCCCTAACAGTTGCCCAGATCAGTAGAAATGCTGGCATCCCTGCAGGACCTGAGGCACAAAGGGGTGTGGCCGGCCGAACACCTAGTGGAGCCTCTGTTCAAACTCAAGCCTGTGAGTTCCTCATCAACTCAACCCCAATACCACAAACCCCAACCACCCTGGGATGCATGCAGTCCTCGACTGAATCACACATTTCACAAGCTGTTTCCTCTGCAGGAAAGACCCTTTTCTGTGGTTTTCTTTTACCAAATTCCTATTTATCCTTCATGTACCTTCCTCCTGTTCATAGCCTAACAGTCCAGTTGAAGAATAATCTGATAACCCACATGCTATGATAGGATATTGTAGTTCCTTCTTTTTTATTATTTTAATTTTATGTTTATGAGAAGCAATTTGAATAATTATTAATTATTAATAACAACTTTCCTCCAACATTTACATATGAAGAAAAACCTTTAGCATAGAGCCAAATTGTAAAAAGCCTGTAGTCAGTGACCACTGTATACCCACCACCTACATTCTGCTCATAACATTTTACTGTACTTATTTTTTTATCATGTTTTTTATTTATCCTTCACCTCATCTTATTTTTTATTATGCTTATCAATAGATTACTAAGAGCCAGAGAGATGGCTCAATCATTAAGAGTGTGTCTGCTCTTCAGAGAACCAAAATTTGGTTTCTAGCACCCACATCTGGTGGCTCACAATGACATCTGCAGCTCCAGAGGATTCGATGGCTCTGGACTCCACAGGCACCCTCACACACACATACACACCCACACACAATTTAAAAGCAATAAAAATAAATCTTAAAACAAAACAAAACAAAAAACCCAGCATAAATAGATGAGGACTAGAGAGATGGCTCACTGGTTAAGAGCACTTGTTGCTCTTGCAAAAGAGTTGGGTTCAGTTCCCAGCACCCATAAGACAGCTCTCAACTGCCTGTAACTACAGTTCCACAGGATCTGATGCCCTCTTCTGACATGGTGAGTTCCTGCATGCATGTGGTGCACATATATACAAGCACACACACAATTCAGGTAAAATTAAATAACTATTTAGAAAAGAATACCAAATAGCCAGGTATGGTGGTACATGCCTGTAATCCTAACATTCAGGAGGCTGTGGCAGGAAGATGGTCAATTTGAGGCCAGCCTATGCAATTTCATGAGCTGTTCTCAAAACAGTATATGTAGAAAGAGTGAGAGGCAGATCAGCAGAAGAGCACAGACCTCAAATGCACAAGGACCTGGGATCAGCCATTGACACCAAACAAACAAACAAACACACACTATGGTCACCAGTACTTCTCTCCCAAAATACTTCAGAGTGCATATAAAACAATTTAACTCTTTAAACATTGCTGTAAGGAGTCTGGAGAGATGGCTCAGCAGTTAAGAGCACTGGCTGCTCCTCTAGAGGGCCTGAGTTCAATTCTCATCACCCACATGGCAGCTCACAACTATTGTTAACTCCAGTCCCGGGGATCCAATAACATCTTCTGGCCTCTGCTCAGGTACATTAGAAAAATAAATACAAGATTTTTAAAAACCTGTAAGACCAACACTGANGAGGCTGAGGCGTGAGGATTATTATGAGTTTGAGACCCACAGGGGCTACATTAATTCCAGGCCAGTCTGGGCTACAGTGTGAGGTCCTGTCCCAAAAATAAACTTAAAAAGAAAATTAAAATCCTCCTATTGATACCTGGCAGTGGTGACACACACCTTTAATCCCAGTACTTGGGAAGTAGAGGCAGGTGGATCTCTAAGTTGGAGGCCAGCCTGGTCTACAGAGCAAGTTTGAGGACAGCCAGAGCTACACAGAGAAACCCTCTCTCAAAATAAACTGAAGAGGAGGAGGAGGAGAGGAAGAATTTATTTTGAATTCACAGGGAAATGAGAGTGATATGATTTTTTTTTAATTTCTTTTCTAAATTAGGCAGGCTGGTATATGACTGTAATCCCAATACTCAGAACACCGAGGCAGGAGGATGGAGAATTGAAGACCAGCCTGGGTTACTTAGTGAGATTCTGTCTTTAAAAAAAAAAAAGTTACCTTCCTAAATAATGGACTTCTAAAAAGTCATTACATAAAGCCAAGAGAATTGGGTTGTAACTTAATGTGTTCAGTCAGTCACATTTATGCCTGAACTGGCAAAGGCTCCTATGTCCCCTGATTCACTATTTAGCATCAGCAACAGTTCTATGCACTAGGGGTGATTTCCATTTCTTTATTGTGGTAACATATGTATATAATTTACCACTTTAGCTTTCTTGAACATAATTCAGTGGCATTAAGTACACTTACATTGTTAGGTAACCATCTAACCCATCGTCCATCGCCCACCTTCCCATCAGCCCACCCTCCAACTCTTGTCATTGGAAGTCAGTCCCCATGCTCCCCTCTCTGGCACAGCAGTGACCACGGATTTTCCTCTGGGGATTGCCTATTCTAAAGAGAATCGTGCCGTAGTTTTTCTTTTGTGTCTTGCTTATTCACATAGCATATGCTTTCCTTTCAAGGTCCAGCCACGGCATGGCACACATCGGGATTTCCTTTTGAAAGCTGAATGCTGCCTGTACCACACCATATTTATTCACTCATCAGTTGATGGACACCTTTTGGCCATTGTGAATAATGATGCTGTATTTGAACATCAGCATACAGATATCTGCTTAAGACTTTGCTTATTATTTCCATTTTTCAGATAAGAAATCCACGGTTCAAAAAGGCCAGAGTCAACTCATAGTGACTCAGGTCATGTAGTGCTGAGTTCAGTCCAGGAAGAAGGTGCTGAAGGCACCCCTGATGGGGCATTTAAGTGTTCAGCTGGGTGCACAGGTAGATACACACTTGTTGATGAGTAGCCAGGAGCCTTTATCCCAGATACTGGCCCTTCCCTTAGAACTCTCAGCCACTGTAATTCAGCAGCCAAAGATCTGACCCTTAGGATCCTATTTCTAACTACAGCGTCTATTCTGATTGGTCAGAGACCGAGGCCATGCTGTCTTTGATGTTCTGATTAATGTCCTTGTGGAAGCAGGGTGGTCTTCTGGGAGGGATGAGCTAAATGACTAGAGAGCCTTGAAGCCCCAGGGATTAGAAAGAAACAAGCCAAGATTATTAGCTAAAATAGAAGCTTCAATTTAAGGACTAGAAGAAGGGGCCAATAGCCAGAGCAAGAGAAAGGTCATTAGGGCAGTCCCATGTGGAAGTTTCGAGTGCCTTTTAAATTTCAAGGGACCGTTGACTTGCCTGAAGTTGAAAAAGGTGGCCCCAGGTCAGGCAGGGAGACAGCTATTCACCATTGACTCTGCAATCTGAAGGACAGTCTTGGCACCCAAGGGAGACAAGGAAAGCCATGAGAGACTGGGGCTACCTCAGATATCTAGGACTCAGTGAGAAGAGGTAGTGTGAAAAGTCAGAGCCCCAAATGCTGTCTCCTGAGGAGAAATCCCCTCCCCGATGGCTATCTTTCTTAGAGGTAGGAGCAGGCAGTAGAGCAGGGTGCAAGCCCAAGTACAGTGCCTGATTGTGGTAAATGTGGGGGCTGGGGCTGAAGGAGGGGAGTCCCCGGGGACCTCACAGAACTTTGTGGCCACGCTGAGCCCATCGCGGGCCTCAGCCTTGTTCTTCATGCCCACCTCACTGGTGACAATGAGGATAAAGTTCCTACTTCCTCCTTTGTGCCCTCTGCTGGGGCTGAACTATCACACCGAAGACACCCACTGTTCGGTCTCAGTGCCTGGTTCCTGTTGGTCCTGGAAAGTTCTCTCTGTCTGCCCACATTCATTTCTCCTGCTTCTGGTAACAATTGCTGGGTTGCTTCTTGGGGAAGCACACATACATACTTTCTCTCCCTCCCTTCCTCTAATACATAGAATGTATTATCGGAACCATTTTTAGGCATGAAAGTGAGTAGCGTCGAGTACAGTGTTTACCTACTCCATGCCTTCTTAAGAAGTCCAGTTTTTTGTTTCTTTGGGGTTTTGTTTCTTTCTTTTGGTCTGATCCCAACTCCTCACTCTGGGGACTATGAAGAAGGCTGTCCCTGTTACTACCTTCTGTGTCCCTAACTAGAATGATTGGCTTATATTAGACACAGTATCAACCCAGGGACAGTTATACCACTAAGGGGAGAGACCTTTTCTCCTGCTTCACACATCATACCAGTGGGTGTTAACTTGGAAGCTGAAGGTAGCCTTTGTCTCTGTCTCCAGGACCTGCCTAGTAAGAGGAAAGCAAAGCTAGATGAAGACAGATGGATTCTTGGTGGCATTTTTGAAACCTGGATCCAGTCATGCCTGAAGTAACTGCCTTTAGACTTTTTCAGTTATATGACATAACAAATTCTCTTTTTGTGATGAAGCTGTTTTCAGTTGGGTTTTATGATCTGCAGTTTAAATAACCGTATCTAGGGCTGGCCAGGTATGTACCTCATTGGCAGAGTCTTGGCCTAGCATGTGCAAACACTAGGGTTTGATCCCCCATGCCACCAAAATAATAAATAAATAAACAATAAAAACAATCCCATCTTTTAGATCCTTGAAATCAGGTTTACAGTTGTACAGGAGGCACTGTGAGAGAGAAGTGCCATGGCCCTTTTTTGTTTCTTCTTTGCCTCTCCAAGCTTTCAGAAACCACTGGCTAACCTATCAGTTTGCACACACGACCTTTATTCAGCAATCAGGCTGAAAAGAGTGGTTTGGAGGGAAGGGAGTAAATAATAAATCCCACCAAGGGCAGAGACATATACATATATTGGTAAATTTGTCACTGAAATGACATGTGAGCAGAAGTCAGTGACACCTGTGACTGTGTTACAGACAAACAGGTCTGTAACCAATGCCTTTCGGTGTGGTTGCAAGCCCGCTCTTTCCTGACCTATGTGGTTATCATATGGATATAGCATGAACTGAGCCATCAGCTATCCACAGACGAGTCTGGCCTCCACTCCATGGTGGGATGTGCACTCTAGCCAGAAGGCAGCTTGTGGTCTGTACTGGGTCTTTTTTCAAGTCTGGAAGACCAGGGACAGATGGACCAGTGCCCGTGTTCTTCACACAGCCTTCAGGACAAAGACACTGGGAGCCTGCTCTCTCTGGGATGCTCCTGTGGCATTAAGATGGTGGCTTAAGAACTATGGGGTTGCCTCCTGCACAACTATAAGAATTCCAGGACAGCCAGATGGAGTGTGTGTGCGTGTCCACAGAGCTCCCTAGAGGGACCCATCAAATGAAGGCACCTTCTCTGTGAGGCTGTTTGGTTTTGTTTTTAACCTAAAGGCAGGTGTTGAGGTTATTTTCCTGGGGCCCATGAATCTATAACCCCCTCTAGGAACTCTGAGGCTCACATAAACAGCCTATGGGGGTGTCCCCAGGCTAGAAAGGCCCCAAACACCTGCAGCATTGGTAACAGTCTGTGCCTCACAGTCAGTAGCAAAAAGGGACCCTGGAAAGCCTGCTTTAGTCTGCTCAATCCTAGTCACGGTGGGGCACGTGTTCATCTCCGTAGAGCAACGTGGAGCCAGCAACCGCTCTGAGGGTAATGCTTCTTCCTGCCCAGCTCCTGGGTGTTTGTGAGTACATGGGTGTGTGTCTGTGCCTAGAGAGGCCAAGAGGACTACAGCAGAGCACTGAACAGGAGTCAGGAGAGCCTGGCTCTAGACTCCGACACTCTGACAGCTGTGGATCAGAGTAACATCCTAGTAGATTTTACCCGGGACATGGACTCTAGGAGAAGCGCTTTTGCTATCTTTTGGATGAACACACACAGCTGACCGTGGGAAGATCCCGATAAGTCCTTGTGACTGGAGATGAGTCTCCAAGCCTTTGCCTGTGTCAGGGGGAAAGAGAGACATGCTGAGTGTTCACAGCTTTGTCTCTTTACGTCCGGTCACTCAGACCAGGCAAGGAGCATTAACCTTTGTGCAGATGAGAAAACAAGGCTCAGAACATTCACTGACCTGTTCACATTCTCCCGGCAGAGGCAGGAATCAAACCAAGCTGGTTCTGAAGCCCACAACACACCCCCTCTCTCAACTCTAAGAGTTCCTGAGGGAGGGACTTCCACCTACACCAGAGGTGTAGCCCCCAAATCCAGCTCGAGGCGGGGAGTCTGGATACCGCAAACCCAACTTCACAGCCTGAGCGTGCGCGCGCGGGGGCAGGGGGGCTGCCTGACCTCCCACCACCCAATTCTTTCCCCGCTCGCTCACCTCGAGAAGCCTGGCGGTGCCCAGCGGTGAGCCCACGCACGAAATACTCACGGCTCCCGCAGGCCCAGGCGACTCCTCGGGGCGCATCGTCTCCAGGGCTCCGGCCTCCTGGACAGCAGTCGCCGCCGCCGCCGCGCTGCCTACTCGCTCTGGGGCATCAGATTATTTTAGCACTTGCGGAAGGAACGGACGGAAACTGAAGTCACATGGAGAGCTCGCCGCTCAACGACTCAGCACTCAGCAGGCGTCTTAGAAGGAACTGCGACCGCGGGGGGCACGGAGGGGGGGATGGGACTAGGACGCGGGCGGCACACGGCCCCTGGAGGACCTGCAGGACTGTCACCACGCAGGTGCAGCCTGCTAAGATGTTAGGATCGCTAAGCTCCCTGCTCGGTGGGTGAGCATGGGAGCTGGGAGTCCTGGCTTGTGGTCGGTTTATCCCAAGAAGTCTTCTCCACACTTCTGTCCGAGGATCAAGTTGTGACAGAATTTGGTGAAGGGCAACACAAGTTTGTTTAATTGGAAAAGGGGACGAGTTCACCATTTAGAAGGGTTGTCCATCCATTAATCTTTGTTTTTATCTATTCAGCTAGTCTTTATCAATCATTTTTTGTGGTCACTGTACTTTTTTAAAAAGTCAAGTAGGTGGTGGTGGTGGCGGCAGCGGCACACGCCTTTGATTCCAGCACCCAGGAGGCAGAGGCAGGTGGATCTCTGTGAGTTCAAGGCCAGCCTGGTCTACAGAGGAGTTCCAGGACAGGCTCCAAAATTACACAAAGAAACTCTGTCTCGAGAAAAACAAAAAACAAAAAAACCCAAAAACTAAAAAATCAAGTAAATAAATAAATGGAAAAGAAAGTTGGGCATAGAGGCACACACCTGTAAGCCCAACCCTGGAGAGCCTGAGGCAAGAGGACCAGAGTGTAAGATTGCAAGTTTGGAGCTGCCCTGGGGGTCGTGAGACTCTGCCGCAAACAAATAAGCAAGGACAGAGGAAGAGAAAGAAGGAAAGGGTTTATTTTTAATGAAAGTTGCATTGTAGACTATCAGTACCATGAACTTCTTGGCTCTATGGAGTATGGGTAGGTTGTTTGATTTAGTGTGTAGAAAGTTCTCTGCCAATGGTGGCAGTGCACATAGGGCTTGCACAGATCCAAACCACACGTGGTCTCAGGGTTGAGATGGAGAAGTGGACATGTGCTCCCTCCCCAACCACTGACAAAGGAAAAGTTAGTTTCTCCAAGGGCATCTCACTGAGTATACAAACCACACTTAAGGGCAGGCCCCATGCTCAGCAGTAGATGGCCAACACAAAACCAAATCTTGTTCATCTCCCAGTCAGACTCTAATCTATCTTTCATGGGGCACAGCCCTAAAATGTGTGGGGATCAGTTCATTCCTTCCTTAGGGCCTTTATGGCTGACCATTGTACCTTTTACAGGAACCAGTTTTAAATCCAGATTCAGCTGGCTTAAGAATCATTAATGTCTGAGTTCTAAGGTCCTCATCCACTTTTCTCTCTCTTTCTCTCTTTTTTGTTTTTTGAGACAGGGTTTCCCTGTGTGCAGCCCTGGCTGTCCTGGAACTAACTCCCTTTGTAGACCAGGCTGGCCTTGAACTCACAAGAGATCCACCTGCCTTTGCCCCCCAAGTGCTGGGATTAAAGGCATGGGCTACCACCTCCTGGCAACTTTTCTTCCTTTTAAGACAGGGACTCATTTAGTCTAGGTTGGCCTGGAAGTCACTACATAGTCACAGGAGTCCCTTCCCGAGTGCTGAGCTGAAAACAGGACACTTCTCACACCAGCAGGGCTGAAAGCCTGAGTGCCCAGCTAGGATTCCCCCGCTCAGCTGGATGCTCTAGGCTCCCTCCCACAGCCTAAGAGATCATAGTCCTTGGTCTCCAATACAACCCAGAGTGGTCCCACTATCCCTGGCCAGGCATAGCTGTGCACCTCTTTCTTAGCCTATGGGGTTGTTCCAACTCCTGTTGAGCAATGCAGGTTGTGTGTTAGATTATTAGCTTCTTGTCTTGTTGCCGTGATGATATCTGACCCAAGCAACTTAAGGAACGAAAGGTCCATTTTGGTTCACAGTTCCAGGCTCCATCATAGTGAGGAAGTCACGGCAGTACGAGCCAAGACAGTGTGGGTCACATTGCATCTGCAGTCAGGAAGCACGAGGAAGGTGAATGTTCACACTCACCTCGGTTTCTCCATTTCACCCAGTGGAGGGCCCATTGCATGGCAAATGTGAATGGTGCCATGCACAGTTCAGGGGGGTCTTCTCACCTCCACCTAATCTAGATAATCCTTCACAAGCATGAGGCTCATCTCTTCTGCTAGATCCTGTCAAGCTGACAATCAATGTTAACCGTCACACTGTCAAACAGTGCTCGTGCATTCCTGTGCCATCTGAGGTAAGCGTAGAGAGGCTAATGCCTGGCTCTGCGTCTCCTCACTGTTTCCTCTCACCCTGAGGTACGTCCAGGGTCTAAAAGCTCCCATCATACACTCCATCCAGCTTGCAATTTTCTCAAGCACACTCCATTACCCCCTGTCAAGAGACCTCCTTATCTGGAATGATCTTTTTCCTGCCTTTCCCAGCCCTTTCCATCCTAAAGTCATGGCTGGGGCTCCTCCTTCAGGAAGCTTTTCCCCACCTCAGAAGCCTCTTCTTCAGTACACATTGGACACAACTTTCCCTGGCCTCATGACAGAGCTTATGTTGTGATTTATCTTTTTGGAATTATGTCTTGTTTCCCCAATTACACTGTCAAGTTTTGAGGGTAGCAAAACTATTGCTATTCCACGTGCTAAAACACGTGCTATTCCAAAAACCATACTGGCCAGTGTGCATAAAGAGGCTCCGTAAACATTTGCTCAAAGAAGAAAGGGGGAAAGGAAAGAAGAGAGAGAGATAGGCAATCTATCTATCTATCTATCTATCTATCTATCTATCTATCTATATCTCTATCTATCTATCTATCTATCTATCTATCTCTATCTATCTATCTCTATCTCTATCCATCTATCTATCCATCCATCCATCCATCCATCCATCCATCTATCTATTCATCTATCTATCTATCTATCTATCTATCTATCTATCTATCTATCTATCTTGTCTATGATTCTCTAGCTATTGACTTCTGAGAGTTGTTGTAGGGTTGTGGTGGTTTAGATGAGAGTGACCCCCATAGGCTCTTACATCTGAACTCTTGGTATTGTGAGGCAGTTTCCTCTGAGACTGAAATATTCCATCCTGCAGGGAAGCTCCTTAAGCAGGAAGGTAAACAACTCAAAACAGCTTCAGGAAGTCCCTGAAACTGACCAGATTCACTAAGCTGCTCCCTACCAGAGTAAGCAATCAAGACTCCTGAGGGTCACTCTCAGACAAGGCAAGCTGCAAAGAAGACTCTCAGACTAGACCAGCTGCCTGGGAGGAGCAGAAACCAGCTGAGCTGCCTGGAAAAGGTTAGACCAACTGAGTCACCTGGAAAGGAAACTCTCCAACCTGCTGAGCTGCCTAGAAAAGGTTAGACCAACTGAGTCACCTGGCAAGGACACTCTCCAACCAGCTGAGCTGCCTAGAAAAGGTTAGACCAACTGAATCACCTGGAAAGGACACTCTCCAACCAGCTGAGCTGCCTGCATACAGGCCATGCAATCTGCTCCAGGTTCCCAGTGTTTGTGAGCTGTTACCTGCTCTGGGGGTGGTCTTTGGTGATGCAGCTGTCTTGAGTCATTTCTGCTCCTGTAAGTTACCCCTCACCCATATTCCTGTAAGTAGCTTGTATTAGTTTGAATGAAAATGGCCCCTAGAGACTCATGTATTTGAACGCTAAATCACCAGGATGTGGAACTATCTGAGAAGGATTAAAAGGGTTACAAGTTGTGGTCTTGTTGGAGTAGGTGTGGCCTTATTGAAAGTGGCTTTGAGGTTTCAAAAGCCCACACCAGGCTATGCCAGGCCCAGAGTCTCTCTGCCTGCCTGCCTACCTTCGGATCAGGATATAGCTCTCAGCTACTTCTCCAGCTTGCCATGCTTCCTGTCATGATGATAATGGACTGCCTTCTGAAATTATAAGTAACCCCCCAATTAAATGCTTTCTTTTGTAAGAGTTACCTTGGCCATAGTGTCTCTTTCATGGCAATAGAACAGCAGCTAAGACAATACCCTAATACAACTCATGGTTCACCAAGTTGTGCTTTGATGGTACCCATACTTTGGTCTGTCGTGGGTTCCCTTTCTGGAGTGAGTAGATGTGTGTGTTGCATCTCCCCAGAAAGAGTCTTGTATAATACTTGGTCTCCAGTTGGCAGCTAAAATTTGTGAAGGATTAGGAGGTATGGCTTTGCTGCAGGAAGCATGTTACTAGGGCTTTAAGGCTTCAAAAGACTCAAGCCATAAGGTGTAAGCTCTGAGGTGTTTCTGCCCCCATGCTTTTGCTCCGCCATCATGGACTCTAACCCTCTGGAACCATAGCCCAATTAAACATTGTCTTTTATAATTTGCCTTGGTCATGGTGTTTTGTCACAGCAATAGAAAAAAAAACTAAAACAAGTCTCTTTTTTCTTTTTTCTTTTCTTTTCTTTCTTTCTTTCTTTTTTGAGACAGGGTTTCTCTGTGTGTCTCTTTCAGTAGTCCAGGCTGGCTGCAAACTCAAAGATCCACCTGCCTCTGCCTCCCTAGTGCTGGGATTAAAGTTGTGCGCCACCACTGCCCAGCTTCTTTTCTTTTTCTTTTCTTTTTTTTTTTTTTAATTTGAGATGAGGTCTTCCTACATAACCCTGGCTATCCTGAAACTCTCTATGTAGACCAGGCTGGCCTCAGACTCAAAGAGATCCACCTGCCTCTGTCTGTCAAATGCTGGGATTAAAGGTGACTGCCACCATCTCTGGTTCTATTTTTATTTCTTAAACTGAGCTTCGTAATAACTTGTCAATTGTGGACCACTCAGTCTCCCAAAGAGATCAAAGGGAACTTGCTTTGTTTGATGACAACCAGATGCTCTTCAGGTCCAGGGTCAGGAGACTGGGGGTCACACATCTGGGTAGGAGCAAGTGGGAGAAAAAGGGCCAGCTTTCTCCTGCAGAGGGGCCCATGGGAAAGAGGAGACAGTGCATATGATCCAGCCATGGAATAGCAAAAACTAGGCCTAGAAGGTCACCTGGGGTCCAGAGACTGCCCATTTGCTTCACCACTGGCATTTTCTCATCCCCTTACCACAGACAGGGCAACCTTCCTATCCTGGCCTTTCATCTTGGTGTCAGGGCCTGGCCAAGCAGAGAGTTGGTGCATGCTCTCCTTCTCCCAGCCTTCGCACATGACAGGGAGGGGATTTCCTTTGAGGTCTTAACTGGGAATTGTCCTCTTGCCCCACGTCAACTGGTTGCTGCAGGAGACTCCTCGGTAGTTTCATTTCCCTCATTTGGAATAAAAATTTTTAAGAACCAAAAATCCAAAGCAGAAAGAGGCAAAGTCACCACCCACATTGGCACTTCATGATGCCAACCCTGGGAAGGCTTGAGGTTAGCATAAAGACCCCCGGGTTGGGGAGGGCGAGGGGCACCACTGCCACGGGGTCCATTCCAGCATGTCACTCTTCTCTAGCCATCTGGAGGATGAGGGTGGCCTCAAACCCTGAGTCCATCTCCTCTTGGTCCTGGTCTTCTCAGCCACTAACTGCAGCGACTTTTCTCTATGGGCACACCATCTCTTCCTGTTTGGGAAATGCTGCCAGTACCAACATTAACCAAAGATCAAATGTTGGGCAAAGATAATGAAGTGGGCGGGAAGATGGGGCGTCACAGCTGACCATTGTGATGGATAGGAATTGGGTGTTGGGGCTTTGAGAGAGGGAGAAAGCAAGCATCTACAAAGCAGGCCCTTCTGGAATATCTGAGCTGGCTCTTATGGAGCTAGATTTTGTGTGGGTCAGACTGACAAGATGAGGAAAACTTCAAGTAAGGCCAAGGCCAGAAGGAGCAAACTATGGGAAAGAGGAGGCCTCTGTTCAATGCTGAAGGGGAATCAGTCATCTGTTACGGTTCTACACATCCCTAGGGACCCTGAGCTCCGAAATGCTGTGGCCATGATTTGGTTGTGTGTCTATGTTTCCTTAGCTTAAGCACCTTGTAGGGACTGTGCAAATGTTTCTTAATCAAATGAAGGTTGCTGTCATTTCCTCCACAGCATTTGGAGAGGTTAAGGACTTGGGAAGTCATTCATTGGTAACTCAAGAGTACTTTTCCTTTAAAAAATATTTTTTGGATTTGTTTATTTTATGTGTATGAGTGTTTGGCCTGCATGTAGGCCTGGCTGTCCTGGAACTCGCTCTATAGACCAGGCTGGCCTTGAACTCACAGAGATCCACCTGCCT
Organism: Neotoma lepida; assembly: GCA_001675575.1. Classification (NCBI taxonomy): domain Eukaryota; kingdom Metazoa; phylum Chordata; class Mammalia; order Rodentia; family Cricetidae; genus Neotoma; species Neotoma lepida. The sequence goes on from LZPO01044190.1 coordinate 32,832, forward strand.
CTGCTTCTCAAGTGCTGGAATTAAAGGCATGCTCCACCACTACCTAGCTAAAATAAAAAATTTTAAAGATTTATGCCTTGGGGCTTTCACCTTTTTTCTTTCCTAGGTCTAGAAAGTTCTTAGACCCCTGTGTGCTTTGGAACAATCTTTGTACACTGTATTACTCTCATTGGTTAATAAAGAACTGACTGGCCTATAGCTGGTCAGAAAGAGACTGGGCAGGAGAGCCAGACTAAGAGGATGCTGGGAAGAAGGGTGGAGTCTGAGGAGTCACCAGCCAGACACAGAGAAAACAGGACATGTACAAAATGAGGTAACTAGGTGTGAGCTACATGGCAGCAAGTAAAGGAATAGAAACAGGTTAATTTAAAATGTAAGAGCTAGTTAGTAACAAGCCTAAGCTATTGACGGATCATTTATAATTAGTAGTAAGTCTCTGTGGCTATTTGGGAACTGGCTGGTGGGACAGAAGAGTCCACCTACACCTGTGTACCATATACCCAAGCAGCTCATGTCTTAAGTTCCTTCTGAGTATCATCTTCAAAGAGGGAATCTCTAATCACACCACTTAATACCAACCCCCTGTCAGTTTCTTTTTCCCAGCTTTGCTTTTTCTTCACAGTATATTTACTTATGTCACTGCACAATACCTTATTATATATAATTACTTACTAATTATATTTTACTAATTAATTTATCTCAGTCACCACCTAGATTATGTGCTCCTAAGGAAAACAGCACCTGTAAACTCACTGCTGTACCCCAAGGCTGACAAGAGAGCATGGCACATGCCAGGTGCTCATGAATCTCTGTGGACGTGAATGAGTGAGTGAATAAATGATTGTACACAGAGGTTTCAATAGAGTGGTGAAGTCAGGAGCCAAGTGGCATGTGTTGTTCAATTAGTAAATTGGGGTATTGGGGTGAAAACAGGAAAGGACAATCACTGTTTCAGAGAACCTGAGTTTGATTCCCAGCATCTACATCAGGTAGCTCAAAACTGCCTTTAACTCCAGCTCCAGGAGATCTGGCGCCCTCTTCTGGCCTCTGCAGAATATACACTCACATGCACTCACATGCACACAAGATATATATATATATATATATATATATATACACACACACACACACACACACACACACATTTACTGGTAAATAATAAAATAAATCTTTAAAAAGTGGGAAATTACTACATAAATATCATATATAAATTGTCTCACAATACACCTGTTTCCTTGACAAAATAGATCAGTGGAAGATGAGTGGAGATGGGACCTAGTGTCCATAAAATATGGTTTAGCTTTGACAAAGTGAAAAATCACCTGCATATGGTTATGTAATCTGGGCAGAGAAAAGAAACCTGAAAGTCCTGTTGAGCATCAATGAAGACACATCTGGAAAAACACAGGTGAGGGCTTAGGAGACACCTTAGCTGGTAGGGATGCTCACTGCCACACCTGACAACCCCCAGGATCCATGTGATGGAGAACCAGGTCCCACAAGTTATTCTCTGACTATCACCTGCATGCCCCACACACTCACTCACGCTAAATAATGGGGGTGGGGAGAAACAGTGTCCCAGGGCAGGGGAACTCTTAGTCTGCACTATTGAATGATGACAGCAGGCAACCCAGACGTGGTGGAGAAGAAAGCAGACTGACATGGAGCTCAACATCACAGCTATTTTCATCCAGGTACATACACCGTACATTATCCCTCGGTGACTCCGCTTAGAGGTGCCAGTAGTCCCAACTTTTGGAAGAGAAAATCTGGGCTCAGGCTGATTGGCTGATTGGTTGAGTGACTTGCTCAAGGCCACATAGTAAGAAGTGTAAGTACCAACTAGGCTTGAGGTTTTCAAAGGTTTACTTTAAATTATGTGTAGATGCAGGTGTCTGCATGTGGCTATGTGCAATGAGTGTGGGTGCCTGTGGAGGCCAGAGGTGTTAGATCCCGTGGAGCTGGAGTTACAGATGACTGTGAGCCACCGTGTAAGTTCTGGGAACCAAACTCAGATCTGCAAGAGCAGCAGGTGCTCTTAACCACTGAGCAATCTCTCCTGTCCCACCAACTAGGTTTGTTGTAATATTGACTGTGTTTTTTATAAAATTATTTGGGGATTGGAGTAATGGTTTGGTGGTTAAGAGCACTTACTGCTCTTGCAGATTCCCTTAGTTCAGTTGTCAGCACCCACATGGCAGCTCATGATTGTCTATANCTCCAATTTCAGGGGCTTTGACACCTTCCTCTGACCTCCATGGGCATCAGGCACACGTGGTTCACATACACACACATACACACACACACACACGTATATGTATACACATGTGAAGGCAGAATATTCATACATATAAAAAGTAAAATTTTAAAGCCAGGTGATGGTGAGGCACATCTTTAATCCCAGCACTCAGGAGGCAGAGGCAGGAGGATCTCTGTGAGTTCAAGGCTCTGAGAGTTCCAGAACAGCCAAGGCTATACAGAGAAATCCTGTTTCAAAAAAAAAAAGAAGTAAAATTTTAAAAATTATTTTCTGAGTCGGGCAGTGGTGGTGCACGCCTTTAATCCCAGCACCTGGGAGGCAGAGGCAGGCGGATCTCTGAGTTTGAGGCCAGCCTGGTCTACAGCCAAGACTACACAGAGAAACTCTGTCTCAAAAACCCAAAATACACACACACACACACACACACACACACACACACACACACACACACGTTCTGACTGCTAAAGAAAGGCAAAAATAAGAAAAATCCTATTAAGCTATTTATTGTTATTATTGTATTGCCTTTCAAGTTTTCCCTATACACGTGCAATTATATAAAATGATTTATAGTAATATATGTATCATTTGTATCATTCTGCATGCTTAGTAATGTGTAATTTGCAGCGATTGGGGTTGTCTTCTCAGGTCCACAGCTCCACCGACAGCCTTCTGTCACATGAATGTCCGTAGCTATCCAGTCCTTTTTCGTCGCACTTTAGCGCAGGTCCAAATCCCTCATTCTGTATTCTGGTGACCACAAGAGTGCCAAAGANCACAGTTTCTCATCGTTTACTGCCATGACACCGTTGATTACAAGATTCTTCCATCCAGGGCCACGATGCCAAATCAACACAGTGATAGTTTTGGCAACAAGTGTGAAATTCACAATCACTAGGCAATAGACAAAGTGAACAAAAAGCTTTTTGCCACCTAAGTCTACGAAACCAAAACAGCCCTTTGGTTTTCAGAGCCTTTTAGAGTTCAGAATCGTACCCGACACGGTGACCCGGGGAAGGGAATACCCACCGGCCAAAGGAACAAAAAGGAAGGTGAATTCCTAGAATAGGGAGGCATGCAGGCCTGGGGGTGGGGGCGGAGGGTCAGCTGTAGCTTCCGGAGCTGTGAGGAAATGCACAGGCTAAGAGGAAGTTCTTGGCAGCCCAGAAGGGCCCTGGCAGTGGGGCAAGGTGCAACTGCCACAGAGGCCCCCAGCTCAAGTTCCACCCGCCTATCACCAGAAGCTCTACACTCAAGGACAGGACCCCACAGAAGAGCCCCTGCGGAGCTCTCCCAGGAAGGAAAGCTTGGCACTGCTTCCCGGTGATGGGGGCCCTGGGCAGTGCAGTGAGCAGGCTCTTCCTGCTCAAGTGTGGTTTACTGTGGAGCGCTTGCCCATTCTCCCAGGACCAGGGGAGATGNAGGCTGAAGCCCGGAGAGAGTGCATTGCCTTGTGGTGAACACAACTGACTAACTAAAGACTTTTTCAGCTGAAGTGCAGGGTGAATGGAAGGAACTGAGACTTCTGAGTGATGCAAGGCATGCCGGGAAATGTGGGTTTCAATTGGCAGTTGGGCAGTTTAGCCACAAGCGGGGAGCAGGGTGGGGTCGGTAGAGGAGAGGGGCCACTGAGGCGGAAACGGGGAAGCTTTTTTTTCCTCACACCAACAAACCAGAGGAAGATGAACCCCAGAGGCATTTACCAGCTTAGCTCTGAGCCCAAAAGCTAAATTCAGACCCCTCAACCACTAAGAAAGGTGCTTTTCCTCTCCATGCTTCACACAGTATTTACAAGAGCACACCCATCAGAGATANGATTGCCATTGCTATCCCGAAGACAGGTGCTCAGATGCCACTGCTTGCTCCCCCAGAACCCCCTCTCCCCCTCCCCTCCTCCAGGTCCTCTCTCTTTCCCAAGCTCCCTGTTGCTCTCCTGGTGTTTTTTATCAGTCCTTCCCATTGCTTTCTTGAGGATTCCACAAATGTCTCCCCAACACTCGCCCCAAGTGTAGTGATCACTTCCACTTGTACTCGAGCTACCTCTCTCTACTTGCATAAAATGCCCCCGATTTCTCCCAAAACTCAGATTGCTGACAACTACAGTTGCCCAAATTCTAGCACCGAACTCTCAAAACAAGATGCCTCATGCTTGGGAAAAGCTCAGTGGTCCCCCCAGCCCTATCCTCTCTAGAGCAGGTCACGACTCCATTGGGNTCACATATCAGATATTTACATAATGATTCATAACAGTAGCAACATTACAGTTATGAAGTAGCAACNAAATAATTTTATAGTTCCAGAGTGTGAGGAACTGGATTAAAGGGTCATAGCATTAGGAAGGTTGAGAACCACTTCCCTAGAGCAATCATGTCTATTTCGAATTGTGGGGATAAGGGTCAATAGCAGAGGAAAAGGACACACAGATTTTATTATTTTTAATTGTGTATAGGGAGGGATTTTATTATTTTTAATTGTGTATAGGGAGGGGTTATGTGCATTTGAACGCAGATGCCTACAGAAGCTGGAAGCATTGGGTCCCAGCTTATAGGTGGTTGTGAGCTGCTGGACATGGGTGCTGGGAACCAGCTCTGGTCTTCTGGAAGAGCAGTACAAACTCTTTTAACCAATGATCAGTCTCTGCAGCCCATCAACCTGCTTTCTTGTTCTTGACAGCACTGTGTCTCAAAGTCAGTCTTCATTGAGGACTCTGCATCACTGTGAACTTCAAGAGACAGTTCCTCTAGACACAACAGATTCACTCAATAGGGAATTCCGAGGCTAGAGGTGCAGCTCAGTGACAGAGTAATTGTCTGCCATGTGCACCAGACCCTGGTTTCAGGATGATGGGAGGGAGGGAGAGAGAGTGATCTGGACACGGGCAAAGGTTGTGAACACACATTTTCTCAGAGATCTACTAATGGCTGATAAGCANAAAGACACACACAAAAAAAGTTCATGTTCACCAGGGAAATACAAATCAAGACATGCTTTGATATCCATTGAGGTGGATAGAATGGAAAACTCACAATATGGACAAGACANGGAGAGATCAGGCCCTGACATGCTGCAGGTCNGAATGTGTGACAGTGTGGAAGCTTTGGGAAACAGCCTAAGANTTATCAGCGCTTGCCGGTTCTGTTCCTGGGTGACCAGAACATGTGCAGGTTCATTGCAGCATTCATGAAAATGGAAAGAAATGGCCATTGCTGATCAGTGGGTGAAACATGGGACAGTCGGAGGATTGACTCCAAGGCGTCAGTATCCTTGGAAGCTCTAGTTCCTTATATAAAATGGTTCTGTAGTAGCCAGCATGGAAGGAAAGAACGGACTCTCNCAAGTTGNCCTCTGACCTCTGTGCCTCCCCCATGGCAAGCAGGCCCACATACAACTCACATATACAATAATGTGATTTTAAATGTAATTTTAAAATTTTTAAATGTTGTTTATCTGCAAATAATCTATGAACATCCTTTCATGTACTTGGGTTTTTTAACTTACATTTATTATTTATGTGTGTACACACATGTGTTTGTGCATGTTTGTAGGTTGGAAGACAATTTGCAAAGTCAGTTATCTCCTACTGTTTGGGTCCTGGGGATCAAACTCAGGTTCTTGGGCTTGGCAGCAAACACCTTCACCCACTGAACCAACTCACCAGCCCCTCCCATGTACTTTAAATCATTTCCCTAATACAAATATATGTGAGTGTGTAAATGGTTGTTATACCATATTATTTATGGATATGGCAGGAAAAAACCTAAAAATATCAACAGATACTTATTTTTTTTATTTATTTTTAGGTTCGTATGCAACAGGATGGGTTTCATGATGGCTTCCCATGCATATGTACTTTATACTTTGTCAGGCATAACTTCTCTCTTATTTTGTTTGGCTTTAGACACTATGGCCCAGGCTGGCCTCACACTTGCTGTGCTGCTGAGCATGGCCTTGAACTTCTAATCCTCTTGCCTGGACCTCCCAAGGGCCAGGATNGTAGGCATGTGCCCATGCTAGTAGGGCATGGGGAAAGAGGAACCCTTATACACAACTGGTCGGGATGTAAACTGGTGCAGCCACTCTGGAAATCAGTGTGGAGGTTCCTCAAAAAACTAAAAATAGCACTACCAGCCTTACCACTACCCAGATATACCACTTCTGGGTATACACCCAAAGGAACCTAAGTCCACACATCCCAGAGATACTTGCCCATCCATGCTTCTTGCTGCCTATTTACAACAGCCAAGATATGGAACCAGCNCAAGGCACATCAACAGATGGATAGAATTTTTAAGTGATATACACACAATGGAAGTTTACTGAGCAATAAGGAAAGAAATTATGACATTTACAAGAAATGGATGGATGATCGTGTTAAGCAAATAATTCAGACTCAGAAAGACAAATATCACATGTTCACTCATATATGGACTCTAGATTTAAGACTGTGTGTGTGTGTGTGTGTGTGTGTGTGTGTGTATGTGTGTGTAGCTTGAAAGCATAAAAGGGACTGTGATGGGGAGGGTGAAGTCTAAACGGGGAGGGGACAAGAAAGGGCAATAGAAAATGTGATATGAAAGCAGAAGGGACTGTTGGGGACAAAGACTAGCAAAAGGAGGGTGAGGAGGGGGTGAATAAGAACAAAGTACAATTACACACACACACACACACACACACACACACACACTGTCATAGTGACACTCATTACTTT